>JARFXV010000875.1:0-27500 GCA_031761425.1 Cosmopolites sordidus | reverse complement strand
ACTTAAAAAAACATATTTCATAGTTATTCTTTCTAGATTTCCAAAAGTTCGGTTTCTTTCTAAATTGGAGATAATGAAGGAAAACTTAAATGGTACCTTTCTGAATTGCTTGGATCTGTGAAACCATCCACTGTTATAGAAGGTTGACTGGCATGAAAGGTTTCTCCTACCCTGGTGTTCAATTCATAGTAACTTATACTACACCAAAATGCTGGTTCACAATACATCACAGGTTGGGCATCGACAGGTGGACTTGGGGTGATTCTTGATAAACCTATAAACCATATTTTTTTTTGTACCAGGTGTAGCGGTTAATAGTTATTATTTTTTTCTTAAAAAAAAAACCCATTTAATTTAGGAGAAAGGTAAAAAATGGTTTATTCAAAGTATGAGCTATTGCTAAATGCACTCTCTGGCAATTTGTGGATCCCCTCCCAGAAAAAGTATACATCTTTTGAGGTAGTCCAATCATCAAGCTATTTCTCGACATCTCAGTAAGTGTTGAAGTGTTTCATGTAAAATGTGTGACTTTGATGAAAACAAGTGGTCGGAAGAGGCCAAGTCTGGCGAGCACAGCGGGTGGGGTTAGAGTTCCCAGCCAAGTGCAAAAATGGAGTCTGACCACTTTCCATGTGTGTGATTGGGCGTTGTCATGCTGCAAAATTACTTTTCCGTGTCTTGTACCCATTCTGGTAGCTTTTCAATAAATGCATGGTTCAAATTAATCATTTGTTGACGTTAGCAAACGGTATTAAAAATTTCACCTGGTTTCAGAAGCTCATGGTACTGGGCACCCCTCTGATCCTACCAAATGCACAGCACTGTCTTCTTTCTAAAGCGATTCGGTCTTGCAGTCGATGATGATGGTTGTTTTGGGTCAACCCATGATTCTCTGCGTTTTGAGTTCTCCAAATACATCCATTTTTCGTCCCTATTCACGATCCAATGCAAAAAAAAAATTCGTTCATGCCAAGAAAGCAAAACTTCGCACACCGCTTTTCGCTTTTTCAGCTGTCTGTCGTTCAGCTGATGTGGTACCCATTTTTCTGCCTTCTGGATCTTTCCCATGGCATGCAGACGATCACAAATGGTTCGGCAACAAGCATTTAACCTATCTGCTATGTTATTGAATTTGCACATCGTCTTCTTCAAACAATGTTTTTCTTTTGATCGAACACGGAAAGCATGTTTTCATGTTTTGAAAGGTACTGTTATAGCAACAAAATGACATAAGGGATTAGACTGTGAACCGAACCTAGTTTCCAGCGCCATCTCTTAAAATAATTAAGAATCATTAAGAATCAATATTTTTTTTATAGACTCGCAAAGTTATTGGAAAAAGAAAACTAAATTTAAAGCTCAATTCTGAATTGCATATTAAAAAAAAAACTAAAAGCGATCATGGTCTTTAACAAAACTCCGGTTTATCCTCTTTCTAAGGGTCACAGCATTCATGCCATAAAAACGTTTTACTAACTTCACTAATTTGCTAAATTTGTGTATCAGGATGCATTAGGCTGATATTCGATATTACTTATTTGCGTAAATAACATACGCTAAGTAAGTAGAAAATGCTATCTGACTCTTGCATAGTGAAGTCTGGCTGCTATCGCTTACATAGGGTACTAACGTTCCTTGGTCTCGAAAGCAAAAATAAAATTTTAATAATCAATGTGTTAATTAATCTCAAATCTTGCTCGAATTACTAACCTCCGCTGCTTATGCATGCGCGCAATCTTCGCCTCATTTCTACCGTAGTAGTATGTAAAAGAAGTTCTTCTTTAATTATAACGAAAGTCGGCTCTACGCGTTGGAATAAATCTTATCTAGTTTCAACTTCTGTAACGTATACAAGTTCTTTTGCCTGTCCCCAGATGTAAAAAAAAACGGAGTTAGGTCTGGGGACCGTGGAGGCCATCCCTCTCAATCCACGAATTTGGGAAAACATTATTTAAATACTCCCCGGCTGTTAAGCTCTAGTGTGCAGGACAACCGTCATTTTGGAACACAATATTCCTGTCTTCATTAAATATCAGAACCTCAGCTAACAATTCGGATAAGACGTTTTGCAGGAACTCAAGGTAATTATCTCCGTTGAGACGATCAGGTAAGTAATGTGGCCTAATTACATCATTTCCAATTTTATCCTGCATATCGAATATGAGGCTAATGCGTCCCGATACACAAAGTTAGCAAATTAGTGAAGTTAGTAAAACGTTTTTATGGCATGAATACATACCGTTAGAAAGGGGATAAACCAGGTATTTTTGTAAAGAATTCGAAGAACATGATACCTTTTAGTTTTTTTTATATGCAATTTAAAGTTGAGCTTTAAATTTATTTTTACTTCTTCCAAAAACTTTGGAGTCTCTAAAAAAAACATGTCGCCTTACAACATTACACATTAAAATTAAACAAAATAATTTGATGAATACACCATTTTTAATTCAAGTTTCGGTGCTGACTTTTGGAATTTTTCAAAAAAAGATTTAAAAATTAACAAAAAAACTATAGCTCAATTATACTTTATGGAGGCTGAGGAGATAGCAAAAGAACCCCTCTTATCGGCCATTGTAAATTGGCAAACGATGCACCAAACATCCTGTAAACAATGCACTAAACACCATGTACATTCAAAATATGTTGAACATTCTTTTGCAGTGGATTAACAAACCCCAGAAAGATTACAATGATAATCACAATCGAACTATTAACATTACAGTTTTAGATAAATCCTTACTCATATTATCATTTGGATCAATTGGGTCTCCATCTTCAGACATATACCCTGGAGGAGGTGTTTCTGTTGGAGGTGCAATGCTTAGGGGGGATTCCATACTAGAAGGTGTACCGTTTGGACAAATACCTACTGTATCCATATAACCAGCAGTATGTTGCATAAGACTGAAATAAATATTTAATGATGAAATTTGTATGGTGATTTATTGTAGTGTTTTTTTACCCTAGAGTATTTGTATTATGTGGGAAAGAGGTATTTTCTGGTACAGAGGTACTAAGATCTTCTAGTGAATGTGGAAAAATATTGTTTTCATCTCCAAGGGTATGTCGAGGTACTAATATAGCAGGTAATGCTGAAAAAATACAAATTTAGTCATGAATGCAACTATTGACACAAGCAACTAACCAGGGCTTTCTATTCTTGTATAATGATAAGGATTTACACATACTTCATCCCTTCTAAGTGAATAGGCATATTCACAGTGATCAAGGGCCCTTAATTCATGGTGAGATTGCAGTTCAGGCCATCTCCAAAGTCGACAATATATAACATGAGGAAGCCCTTTTCTCTGTTGCTGTATGTTTCCTATTTCAGCATTTGGTCTCGCCCTGTAATAAATAAATAAATTATAAAGAAATATCTTTTTGTTGATAAAAATAATGGATTGAATTACTTGAGATATAAAAAAATCATATTGGAAGTCGAAAATGAGATTAAAACCCGCATAATTAATGGGTAAATATTACATGAAAATAACTATCAGAGATACCCTGTAATGTATTTGCTTAACTTAATATAACATAAATTATACTGTAGTTAAATATATTGATATTCGATGTACGTATTGTTAAATTTTGAAAAAAACTAGGCAAACTCCATTTAATGTTTTATGAATAAAGAAAGCATAATAATGTCACAAAAGTCATTAGTGGCATGTCAGCACTGTCCACATTCCAATCTTTTCACTGGAATAAATATGGAAGTTATGGACCTGTTGAGTTTGATAAGGATTTGTTGTTGGTTAAAACTGAAACTGATCCCAAACAAACCATCAAGGAATTCGTCACAAAGAGCAAATAGTAGGAATGTGGATGATATTAACATTCAGATAAAAACAAAATTTAATCTGCACTGCACTTTTGTCCAGGTTAGGCTAAAGCTCTTTTCTTCAATGAAATGTCACTGGAGATGAAAAGTTAATTCTATACAGCAATCCACATAAGAAACAACAATGGTTAACACAAGGACAACCACCTTTGCTTACTACAAAACTAGGTTTTTACTCCAACATATGTTACTGTCAGTATGGATAAGATTTTCTGGAATTCACTATGAAATTCTGAATCCCAACCAAACCATAAGTGCTGAATATTATTGTACTCAGTTTAATAAACTAAACATGGTTTTGATTCAAAGACCGATTTGCCAAAAAGGGCATTATTCTGTTAAAGGTATTATAGTGCCATATAGTGGCCATATAGTGCTCATAGTGCCAGAATCACCCAAGAAAAGAAATAAAGAGATATGATAGCAAGTACTTCCTCATTCACCACATTGTCCTGATTCACCATCGTCAGATTACCATCTTTTCAGATTTATTGAAAAATTTTAATCACTAAATACCAAACCTAAATAACATTGACATGTTAGTCATCTGTTGACATGAAATGTCTTCCAATACTCTTATGTAATGTGGTCCTTGCCTGATTTGGCCAATTTGTTATTCAAAAATGATGGTTAATAACATTTATTATCAAAACATTTCAATATTTCCACAGTATAGTACAACAAAAGTTGAAATATTCAATATTATTACAATCATTGGTTTCTAAATCAAGTTGTCAACTAATGCTTACAGATGCTTATAAAAGTTCTACAGATAAACCAGTCCTGACACTTTTTAATTAAAGTAGCAATATATCTTTTATTAATGAGTAATAATAGAATGAAAATGGGAGTCAAGAATAATAAGTATAAAAAAAATAAAAATATAACTAAGTACATACAAGTTGATAACTAGCAAGCAATTACCTCAAACATACTTCCCTATTTAAAAATTATCATTATGCTCATAAATCATATTTGTGGACTGAATATTTATAATAGTAATACATTTACTATTCTGGATAACAAAAATATTCTGCCAACCAATACTTTACTGCCTTGATGACTGCCTTGATTTACTGCCTTGATTGATCAGCAATAAGTAAAATATCACTTAAATATTAACCTCTTGAATTTCATAAATAATGATAGTGGATGATATATAATTATTATTATTCACATGTGGGAAGCTTCAAAACAGAAATATCTCACTCATAATGTTGACATTATCAATACTCAACAAATTTCAGGTTGTTTTAAACAAAATAAGGCTGAATTATAAAATGTAAACACAATGGTTTACAAAAAAAACACTAAAGGTGTATGTGGCGGAGGCATTTTCCAGACATTTAGGGTAGGTCGCAAGCCAGACAGAGTGCGGTGCGAGGGGAAACGCGATCCATAAATAATATGACCTTAAACTTCGCATCTTTAATGTTTTAGAAGCACAAAAGAAAACATTACCTTGGCACCGTCACGCATTTCGTGTTGTGATTTTGCGAAGAAATCGCCCGTTCCAATTCCTCCAAAGCGCCTGATTTTTTCAATTTCTTTACTAGAGATTTGACGGCCTTCTCACACCATTTGTCATCATCTGAGCCTTTTTTCCAACCGAGCAACCGCTTAACTACCGGCGGCGTGAATGACGGCAACATTCCGTTCATTGTAATCTTTTTAAAAATGCATCAATCCACAATAAAACAACACGTTTTCACAGAATTCTTTTAAATTAATTCAAGATTTTACTGTTCATTATTATTATTGCTTACCACAGCCATATTGTTTTGATTTGACATATAGGTTGACAGATCATGAGATTTAAGTCATTTCCAAGAAAAACCCAAGATAAAAAGAGATGGACAGTTATTGCTCGCTAAACTAAAGAAAGATAGGCAATGAATTTTGGTATATATGAAATAATCGGAAACAATTGATAAGGCCGCATAAAAATCAACTTGTTGCCTAATCTACGACGAACCTAATATAATCTATCTCACTTATCTCAAGGTATACCCTTGTTTTAAAAATAAATATATATGTATATATATCTGGAAAACCTTAGATTGCTTAAAAATTTAGTTATATAAAAATATATAAAATAATTATTTTATATATTTTTAATATAACTAATATAATATATATATATATATATATATATATATATATATATATATATATATATATATATATATATATATATATTTTATAATAATATATAATATATAGTTATATAAAATAATTATTTTAGCATTTCATACTGTTATAAAAAGGAAAAAATATATCAACCATATTTAACTATAATTAACATATAATGTCTAAGGTCGTTCATAATTCTTTATATTGTTCAATAGAATTATGGTTATTATGTGGAAGATTATCTACATAACTTTTTAGATCGGTGCTTGCATTTCCGGGCATTATAATAATGAATACACCAAAACAGGAAAAAACAAAAATTAAGTTATTTCATACGTTCATATCTTACAGTTCTATGTATATGCATACACAGTATGTCGAAAAATCGATACACAGTATGTCGGTTTTAAATTAAAAAAAAAATAGTTATTTATCTAGAATTATCTTTTTATTCAAAATACACCCCTTTTGGCATGGATACACCGCTGGGCAAGTCCAACAAATGCTAAATAGATAACACAGGCCAACAGTTGTTTTGGTGTTGGGGTATTTGGAGCTGATTTCATATGAATTTGATGCCCTGAATTGAAATATGGCATTCATTTTTGCCTAGGAGCACAAATTTCTAAAATATAACATTTTAGTGAAATATACGTTATATTATTTATAATTAAATTCATGGATCAAATAAAAAAAATAAACACGGAATTATGATATTATACAAATATTATTATATACAAAGATAGAGGAAAAAGTAGTCTATGAATACTCGACCTCATAGAGCTCTGGTAGCTGGTCAAACGTTGGGATCGGCATTTCCTCTGAGAGATCGGGCGTCTTGCAGACACTAAATCAGGATAAATCCACTTGGTTTAGTCCAACACTATTGTTTCTATTGATTCCAGTAATATTTACTAAGCAGAAATAACAGTCATCGAAGTGGTTTTTGGGTTCTCTCCAAACCCTCGGTACGCCGAATTTTAGACTTTTTCTTTTTCCGGTAGTTCACTGTCATAAATGTTCGGTACAAGTTTTACAGACCAGATCCTGATTTTATCCTGATCACCAAGTCTAATACCAAAGTATCCAACATAAGCTCTCTTTACAAAGTTAGGTTAGGTTAGTTTAAGCTAACAGTTTTTCTGTTTTCTTTTAACGTATATTCTCCACCAGTGGCGGCTCGTGGGTTTTTTTTTTAAATAAAAAGAAGATAAATACAGAAGAAAATAGTGCTGCTGAAGAATTTTTTTGTTTTCCCCTTCCTCCTTTTTACTTTTCGTATTATTGAAACCCTATACAGGCGGTGAACCAGGAAAATTAATTAAATGAAAGAAACTGAACGGGAATAAAAATATGGTGTTTTGCTCTGAAAAAATGTTTACTGTGATAAATGTGATAACAACGCCCTCCCTCATGAGCCGCCACTGTTCCCCACATATGTAGCAAAACACATCAGAATGATTTACATAACTTCTACTTGAACTCATTATATTTCTATTCAACAACACAACTATAATATTTACAACACATTATAGGTTATGAAGTGGGCGTAGTAGCTTGGTTTGGCTGGGTTTGCCAGTGTTCTGCTTGTTTCCTACCTCATAACTACACTATTGTCCAAAGGAAACACTGAAGAACTCGACACTTACCTTTATTTACAACTAAGATGTAATTTTACAATGAATTAGTTTGATACCTCTGTAAACACGTTAAGATCATATATATAATACTACTATATTGCTAGCAAGGTCTGGAGATCGGCGAAATCATTGCGGTGCAGACATAGATGCGTCTGTTTCTATCACTACTACTTTGAGTCTTATGCGCAGTCTTATTAGGTATGTTGATGAATATGTCGGAACCACTGATAGTCATAATGAAACCGATCGGTGCTAATCGCATCGGGACTGTTGATGGATCCTTTGCTGGTTATAAAACGTTCCTTTCATGGTCAATTTGAGTTTCAGAAACAGGAAATAGTCACACGGAGAAAATCAAGCGAATACAGAGGATGTTGAAGCACACATATTTCTTTTTTCGCTCAAGATTCACGAACAGCTTCCCGGCGCTCGCGACATTCACCAGTAACACGGATTTTGGTTTATGGTCGGCCTGTCTTTGAGACGTCTTCCGAGGCATTACGACCATCCTGAACTCGCTTATACCACTCGAGCACATGTGTACAGGATAAGCAATCATCATCCTAAACTTATTTTATCAATTCAAATGTTTCTGTAAAAATTTTACCGAGCTTGAAACACAATTTAATATTAGTTCTTTGTCCCATGTTTTTGTGGCGAGGTGACAAAAGGTACTATCACTTTAAGCGCTATAACTTGACAATATATTGATTGATTCTAATTATTGGCGGTATCATTTTATAGAGAAGATATACAGCTTTCAGATTATAGGAGAGAGTTGCCTATATTGAACCATTTTTCGAAAATCTGCTGCAATATCCAAGTACGAATGAATATTTTATTTAATAAAATACCTATTCACTATTATTCCCTAACCCCCCCACCCTATTCACTAAACTGTAGCGAATTTTTAAATGATTACAAAAATATTTAATAATGAAATGTTAAGTGTCAGCTTTATTTTTCAAAAACCCTGCTATCGGTTCAATTTACGAAACCGGTGTTCAAAAATGAACCACCCAATTCCTAAATTGAATCATATACTAAAAACACCTTTTCCCCATTGCACCGGTAAGTACGTACCTAATTGAAATAAAATGCAGTTGAATATACATGTTTTATTTTAACTAAACGTCGCTTCGGTAGTACAAAAAAAACAAATAAAATATAAACTCTAAACAAGTAAAAAAACAAAAAAACCAATTAAGGAACATTAGTTTTAACTTTTAAGGATTAAGAGCTGGTCGGTCTATGCGGTACTTAAACAAAATTCGCAAATAAACTCGTTTTCTTCAATACCGGCACACTCTTCATGTGACCACCTACAACATGCTTGGCATCTAGCCCAACCTTCATTTGGTTTAGAATTAAAGTAGCTGTCACTGCAGTATAAACACAACTCGTTACCGTTTTTATCATCCGTGCTATCTTCTGAATCACTTGAGCTTGGTGATGTATTTCTCATTTGTATTTTTGGTTTCTTCTCATTGCCGGAAAATAAATTCATTGTTCCTTTTTCTACTGGCGTCTTTCTTCGCTTTACTATTTCTGGTTTTTGCTTGCTTGTTCTCTGTATTTTTTTCCTTTTTTTTTGAGATCTTCTTTGTATGGTGTGCTAGTAAGCAATACTGCAGAAGCTGTTGTTTTATTTTTACGCTTTTGAACAATTTTACTTGTTTCAGGAACAGGTGCTAGCTGATTTAGAATTTGATTACGTTTCTCTGGAGTAATTTCTCCAAATGCATTTCTGAAATGAACCGTGACTAAAGACGAACAAGCAGAATCAACTTGCTGTGAAGCACCATTAGAAGAACTGGTGGGTTGATTGTGAAGTGAGATATCCTCTGTGTCAGCCTCAGGTTCGGCAGGTGGCTCTGAAGATATATTACCATTCTCTGGGTTTTTATGAACCTGAGGTGTTACAGTAGTTAATGGGTCAAATAAGTGGTCCCCGAACCTATTACGGTTGATTGGCCAAATTCCAGCTTCTTTAAAGGCCGAATGGAAAAGGCCTTTAAAGGAATTTTCAATTTCCGAAACGTAAATGGGTTCAATTTGGGAACCACGGATCAATTCGTTTACAATTAACCTCATTTATTTAAAACTAATAATTCAATATTTAAAATGGGTGATAATGTTGCTAACAGTGTATTCCCAATACGTACAATATAAAAAATGTAGAATATACCTGGGTGGTTCAATTTAGGTGTGGGTTCAAAATAGGCAACTCTCCCCTATATTGTTTCAACAGACGGCGCTATTAGTTTCCTTTAAATTTCAAAAGGTCCGTTATTTTTCCGACATACTGTGCATATCACTTGGCATACATCAAAGTTAAACCCTACTGAAATACGATACAAACAAGGTATTTGTTTAACTAAAACAATATCTTTGTTATGCAAGAATATACTCATAAAGATGGCATATTTTGTAAAAGTTAACTGAAGGAAGGGTTAGATGTTGAAAACCGGTAAGAAGAAATGGACAATATGGGAATCCCAAACATTCTATGTAAAATGTCCGGCCAGGCCGAGACGAAATAAAGTCAGTAAATATCAAAACTTAAACGCTATCAAACCGAGAGGACAATTTTTTAAACAAGATTTTTCCCTATAGATCAATTTGATATGCAGTAGGCAAAAAAGTATTTATACATACATATTTTTAGGGATGTATCACAAATCATGGCGAAATTAACATTTTTTCTTATTTGTAAATAAAGGGTGTTATAATAAGAGAGCAATATGTGAATTTTAAACAAAACATGGTTTTCTATAGCAATGTATTGAAATAGTTATTGATTTATAATATAGACATTTGGAAATTATGTATGGAATCGCCAGGTATAGCCACCAAGGCCGCCACGGCTTTGGTGGCACACGCGTACTCTTCTGGCGAAATTTTTAATAACGATTTTGTATAAATATGGCGGCATTTCAGCCTTCAGTGCTTGGATGGTTGTGGGCTTATTGGCGTAAACCTAAGACTTCAGAAAACCCCACAAAAAACCTCATAGGTGTTAAATCGCAAGATCGTGGCGGCCAATCGTGATCACCAAAACGGGTGATGACACGATCAGGAAAATACTCGTGCAAGACCGTCAATGTTCCACGGGTGGTATGGCAAGTGGCACCGTCCTGCTGAAACCATATGCCTTCAAGAGCCTATCTTTCAATCGAGGGACAAAGAACTTGGTTATCTGGTACGATAACATTCCCCATTTACCGTTAATATATTATCTGCCTCGTTTTCAAAGAAAAATTGTCCAATGATTCCTGAGACCACAACGCACACCAAACAGTGACTCGTTGGGGATGCTTTTGTTTTTCACGAATCATTCGTGGATTTTCTGAGCCCCAAATGGGGCAATTGTGCCTATTAACGAAGTCATCGAAGTGAAATTGGGGCTCGTCACTGAAGATGACTTTGTTCACAAAATCTGCATTCACTTCTTGTTGTCTAATGATCCAATTGGTCAACTCTCTTCTTGTTGTTTGTTGAGTCAATTGGACTTTGTAAGAATGAAGATGCAAATCTTAAGTGAGAATACGGTGAACAGTGACTGTTGCAATGTCCAATACTTATGCACGATGACAAATCGAGGACCTTGGAGACTCGGCCATATTCTCACGAACTGCCGTGATGTTTTATTCCGTACGACCACTACGTCGTACGGAACCACTACGAGTTCGGTCGTGTCGTTAATAACTGAACCAGTACTTTTGCATTTTTCGATTCTTTTTTCACAGCTGATAAATTCTGAACATTATTTCTACCGAAAATCGGATGCACTTTACGAATCGTTGCCACCAAACTTTCATCATTTTGATAGAAATATTTAACAATAAGGACGCGTTGCTTTATCGTGTAGCGCTACATAGAGAACTACATGGACATTTTAGAATGCGATCCAAAAACATTTTGGTCTATTATGGAATTGATACGACAATTATTCATAGGTTTCTCAGTCTGTCGAGTTTTTGGGTACATATCAGTTACATAATTAGTTAATGAGCGGGGCAAACATGATCGATGTGCTATTGCGTTCTCAAAATGTACTAAGTTTAAGAAACAAAATCGATCATTTTGAATATATCATAAAATCAAGGAAGATCGATGTGGTGTGCATAACTGAACACTGGTTAACAGAGAGTGAAATGGATTTATACAAAATAAGTCATTATCAGATGGGTAGTGCTTATTGGAGAGAAAATTCAAATGGTGGTGGGGTCATGATACCTGTTAGTGAAAAACTGAATTCATGTATTAAAGAGAGAGAAGAAATAAATATAGTAGTGATGCTATATTTGAAATTTATATTCTTTTCATTTATATTGAATTTTCGAATGACAGACAAGCTAAGTGTAAATGTAAATATTGAATTTGTATAGAGCTCAAAATTGTAATTTTTTTTTCAAGAATTGAATATTTTTCTTTATAAGTTACGCCTTCCAATAAACTGCCAATGTGTTTTATGTGGGGATTTAAATATCGATTACAAAGAAAAAACTAATATGGCTAGTAATTTAAAAGATGTACTACTTAGTTATGGGTTATGTAATACAGTAAAAGAAACAACTCGTATGACAGAAAGATCGGCTACTTTAATAGATTACATATGTACGAATTTGAATTAGATGGTTCGTCTTATATTGTTTGGAGTAATTGCTGTCTGATCATTCGGCTCGGTTGATAGAGATTCCAATTACATCAAATTTGCATGAAATACCAAAATTTAAAAGACATTATAATGTAATTAATATTAAACTATTTCAGCTATATCTGAGCGGGGAAGATTCGCATGGCGTATTACAGGCAGATAGTATGGATCGGGGATTTCGGCATTTTCACATTGCTTGGAGTATTACATTGATATATGCTTTCCTCTTAGAAAAGTAAGAATGTCCAATGAAGGTCAATTTAAACCTTGGTTAATAAGAGGTATCAAAATATCATCTATTACTTTAAAAGAATTGTATCGAACGAAAGTATTATCCGGGGCCGAACAAGATGTTTCACATTATAGGGCATCCAAAAGAATTTATAGAAAGGTTATAAAAAGAGCTAAACTGCTTAACAATGCGAAACAATATTTTGAATCAGAGAACAAATCAAAAACTTCTCGAAAAATATTAAACAATAACATTAAAAAACCCGCAATACAAGAACTAACATAAGCGCCATAAGAGACGAAGATGGAAATAGTTTGAAAGACAAGTATAAAATTGCTAGTTGTTTTAATAAATTTTTTGTTGATCTTCCTAAGAACGTGTTTGTTAGTTTAATGACTGCTAATAGGGCAAGGCAAGTGACTCCAATTCAAAACTCTATGCTATTACGGCCATTTAACATAATGAAAATATGTTAACATAATGACATCATTGAAACAGTAAGGAAACTAAAGAATACAAATTCTGTGGGACTAGATAATATTCCTTTATTTGTACTCAAGAAGTCTATCAACTCAATAACACCGTTAACATATCTAGTGAATTGGTCCCTGGAAACCAGCATATTTCCGGGGGCATTAAAAACATCAAAGGTAGTTCCTGTCTTCGAGAGATGTGAGTGGCTCTCCATCTTCAACTATAGACCAATAGCTATTCTACCCACGTTATCTGAACTGTTGGAGCGTGTAGCGTATGAGCAGATCATGTCCTTTCTTGTGCGCTTTAATATATTAAAATCATCACAACATGGGTTTCGAAGTGATGGATTTACACATTTAGCAATCTGTGAATTTTTAAACAAGATAGATTAAAACATAAACGATAATTGAAAATGTGTTGGTCTGTTTATGGATCTAAATAAGGCTTTCCATCTAGTAAATCACGCTATACTGCTGGACAAACTTCATAACTGTGGCTTGAGAGGTCGGGTGAGAGAGTGGTTGCAATTTTACTTACTTGACCGACACAAAGTTGTATATATTGATAAAGCAACATCTGAAAGATTAAGAATTATTTCTGGAGTGCCCCAAGTATCTGTTTTGGGTCCACTATTATTTTAAATTTTTGTTAACGATCTGTCAGATGTTTGAAGTAGTGGAAATATGGTAATGTTTGCTGATATTTAACAGAAAATAAAAACATGCAAAAAGCCATTGAAACGGCACAGGAAATGCTTAATACATTTTACAATTGGGTACTAAACTTGAAGAGATTTACCACTAAACACCAAATCACTTTTTTCGAACTGCTCGACGCACGTTTCGCTAACCATGTTAGCATCATCAGGATATGATTTAATCCAATTCTAAATCTAAACTATGTTCTATTTATATGAAAAACACTACCTAACGAAGCGTGTAGAAATCATGAACCGTGAAGTTTACTAAGCCTTATATTAATAATTGAAAAAGTTGACTGAACGGGATAGGTCTTTTATCTCGGTTCATGATTTTCTTACATTTTTTTATCTGAATGCTTTTGTATGCATCCAAAGCCCTATTATTATTAACACTTTTAATTTTCGATTGCATGTTGGACAACACAAGATTTTTCATTTCTCCCATATCTAATGTGGGCAATATGTTCTTTATATCTTGTCAATATGGATCTTTTGTTTGCCCAATATACCTTCGATCACAATCTTGACAACTAATTTCGTAAATCCCCGACTTTTCATGTTGCTCTACTTTATCCTCTGGATTACCCAGAACTTCTCTTAATTTATTATATGGTTTGTACACAACCTTAATGTCCACTTTTTTCAAAATTTTGTCTAGCCCTCTTGCTAATTGAGCATGAAATGGTATTACCATGAATTTCTTTGTGTTCTGATCCTTTTGAAAAGTCGAAGATTCTTTCAATAATTTTCTGAACTTATGTTTTCTAATTAATTTATCTACAATGTTCTTATTATAACCATTCACTTCAGATACCTCCCTAATTAATTTAAATTTTTTGTTATAATTATCTTTATTTAAAGGAAAATTAATTAATCTATTTACCATAAAATTTAAACTAGCCATCTTATTTTGGAAACTATGATTTAAATCGTTAGGAATGTATCT
This sequence comes from Cosmopolites sordidus, assembly GCA_031761425.1. Taxonomy (NCBI): domain Eukaryota; kingdom Metazoa; phylum Arthropoda; class Insecta; order Coleoptera; family Curculionidae; genus Cosmopolites; species Cosmopolites sordidus. The sequence continues at coordinate 12,865 of JARFXV010000875.1, read as the reverse complement.
CGAAGTGGTGGTGTTTTTTCTAAAAATATCAAAATATAATCTATTTTTATTGTTTCTACGGACTAAAACATCCAGAAATGGTAAACTATCGTTGTTTTCAGTTCATGCGTGAATATTATTTTGGGATTTGCTATTTAAGTTCTTAATAAAATCATCTAAATTTTAATTTTTTCATTTCTTAACCATACCTTTGGAAAGTAACTTTAATTCATCTTTTGCCTCGTTTTCAAATTTACTCATAAATAAGTTGGCTAAGAACGGTGACAGATGATTGTCCATTGCCGTTCCTTCTTGTTGTTCATAAAACCTGTTATTAAGCTGAAAACAATTTTGCTTCATATATAATCTTGTTAAGGAGATGTACTCAGAAACAATCTTGTTATTAAAACCGTTTAACTCGAGTAACTCCCTCAGGTATTTCAAGGTTCATTCCCGATGTGGAATCGGGACACTCGGAAACAACGATGAAACGTCAAAGGAAACCAAAATCTCACCTTCCTGTAGATGTGTGTTTTTGACTTTTTCTATGAATTTGGTTGAGTTTATCACAGAACAGGAAGGTAGTTGGTTTGGTAGATTTTCAAATTCCTTTGTTAACCACTTTGCCAAGTTGTATGTTGGAGAATCAATAGCTGATACAATTGGTCTCATTGATTTTCCTGGTTTGTGAATTTTTGGTAGAGCATACAATCTTGGCACTTTTGGATTAGAAACATGTAGTTTGCTTTTCAGAGAAGGAGAAATAAGGCTGTTACAAGATTTCAATGTATCTCTGACTACTTTAATTATTTTTGACAATGGAATCCTAGGTAATCGTTTATAAGGACCGTCTTGAATTAATTTTTCAACGCGGTGTTTAGTGGTAAATCTCTTCAAGTTTAGTGTTTCACACCAAAGGTTCCAATAGAAGAATTTAATTGGTTTACTGATAATAAATTATCCCTTAACGTGGACAAAACCAGTTTTATAGCTTTTAATCCTCGAACTCACACTATAACGGAATCATATTTATTAAAAATGAACGGTAATTTTATTACAGCAAACATCCTGTAATAAATTTCTGGGTGTTCATCTCGATAACAGACTTTGCTGGGATGAACACAGCTGAATTATGCAAGAAGTTAGCTACTGTCTCATATGGTATTATGGCAGAATTTTGCAGTCGCCCTAAGTATGGTTTGATATTTTGGTGTGGGTCGCCTCATCTGATGCGTGTTTTCAAAATACAAAAAAAGACAATTCGAATAATGGGTGGAGTGTCACTACTGGCAACATGTCGACCAATTTTTAAACAATGCAGGATTTTTGACTTTACCATCACTATGTATTTTGGGGGTTATCATCTTTGTTAGGCGAAATTTTGTAGCATTCGTGAAAAATAGTGGCTCTGATGTACTTAATTTACTAATACATTCATGTAAATATAATGTTTACTACAGGGATGTGAAAGTGTATAATAAGTTGCCACAACGATTTAAACATGTTCAGAGTGACAACGAATTTAAAAAAATGGTCCGAGAATTTCTTATAAGTTAAAGTTTTTATAGTTTAGAAGAATATAAGTAATCAATAATTAGATTCAATACTTATTTATGTATACAATGTATATTTGTGTATGATTATCATATCATGTATTGTTTCTGAGGTCGTGTCACTGAACATTCTGTCAATTCTGTTAATCCGACTTAATCATGGATATTTTGTATTGTTGTGGGGATTGAATAAATACATTATTAAATTCTATACCTTATCAAGAATAAAATATTTATATGTAGGTTCAATTGTTATGTATTATTTGTATGCACAGTAATGTGGCACTGTGCATGCTCTTGTTTTGACTTGATCCATGCATATTTGTATTGTTTTGAGGATTCAATAAATTATTTCACGCTTGCTTGATTTAGACTAAAGGCGTTCGCACTCCCTCTAAGGGGAACATTGACTTATCCCAGATATCCTAGATATCAGAAGGATTAAGCTCTGTGGGGGCCTTTTCTCTGTTATCGGGTGCAAGGTGACGTTAGAATTCTTTGACATTCATGAGTTGTTCAAGAACTTCCGAACTGGATGGGCTTGAAAAGTTGCTCGTTGAGACCCAATGCTTTTATGTTCTTCAGCAGGCTCTTTGGAATAACACCCGTTGTTGATATTATTATGGGAACTATTTCTACACTTTTCATGCCCCATTGTTTTTTAACTTGCTCTTGAAGTTCCTGGTATTTCTGAATTTTTTCCGTTTGCTTCTTTAATATATTGTTGCTATTAGGAATAGCCACATCGATAAACAGAGCGCGTTTAGATAATTTATCCACAGTAATAATATCGGGCCTGTTGTGATCCAGTCTTCGCTCAGTGAGTACAGTACGGTCCCAATAGATCTTATTATTATCGCTTTCGAGAATAGGTTAGGGATTGTAGTTGAAATATGGAACTCTCTCTCTCTTTTAACAGCTGCAGCTTTATTGCAAGTTCCTGGTGCAGAATCTTTGCGACTACATCGTGCCTATTTTTATAATCGATAGCCGCAAACATCGTACATCCCCCAGTAATGTGTTGAATGGTCTCAGAGGTCGGACACCCGTATCGACACTGATCGTCCACAATACCAGCATCTCGAACAATATATTTTAGGAAATTTCTAGTGGCAATAACTTGATCTTGGATTGTCACTATAAATCCCTCTGTCTCGGGGAACATCTGTCCTGCAGTCAGCCAGTAGTTTCGACGCTATTATGTCAACTTGTTCCTGGTTGACCTCATTCTAATGTCTCCCATGCAGGGATTTTTCTCTCCATGATTGCAACTTTTCTTGATCGGTTTTTACATAACTTTGAACCAGATTTTCTTTCAATTGCAGTGGCGTTAACACATCGATCTGACATATCATTCTATGTAGTTCTGACGTTTCTACTTGTTTGAAAAAGTATGATCGCATGCTTTCACTTTGTTGTTGTTGATCAAATTGCTTGCTTATATCGACCAAGCCTCTACCGTCTTGATGTCGTTGCAAAGTGGTGCGTTTTACACTACTTCGTGGGTGATGCTTTTGTGCTTTTGTGAACAATGTTCTAAGCTTGAGTTGCAGGTTTTGTACATCCGTCTTACTCCAGTTAACTACTCCAAATGAATACGTTAATATAGAAACCGCATATGTGTTGATTGCTTTAAACATATTTCTGCTATTAAGGTTGGACTTGATCACTTGTTTTACCCTCTTAGTGAATTGAGAGCTGAGTTCATCTTTCATTGAACGATGATCAATGCGCCGGGCTTGTTTAATTCCCAGGTACTTGTATGTGTCTATGGCCGTCATTGCCTCGATAGTTTGGCCATTATGTGTCCTAAAAGTGTTGTTTTGGAGCTTGCCCCTGTTGATAAAACAAAGTCCAAACTCCATTCCGACATCATTAAAAAAATCCTCCACTATTTTTAACATTTGCTCGAGATGATTTTTTGACGAGGCAAACAATTTTAGGTCATTCATGTAAAGCAGATGGTTTAACCTCATAATGTTGGTGTTGTTGTTTTTTAAGCAAAAACCATACTTGGTCGAATTTAATCGGTGCGAAAGAGGATTCATGGCGATGCAAAACCAAAGGGAACTTAGGCAGTCTCCTTGGAAGATACCTCTTCGAATAGGGACATTGTCTGTTATATTATTGTCACCCTCCTGTAGCTGGATTTTGGTTCGCCACGTTGACATAAATCTTTTTAGGAGATTGATTAAAGATGGACAAATTTTATAAATCTTCAAAACTTCTATAAGCCATTCATGTGGAACGGAATAAAAAGTCTTCCAATAATCTATATACACCATATTTAGATTTCTATTTTTGGTATAAGCTTGATTGTATATAACAGAATCAATCATCAGCTGTTCTTTACACCCCATTGCGCCTTTAGTACATCCGTTCTGTTGCGCAGCGATAATATTATTTCGCTTGCAATGCGCATATATGCGATTACCAATACATGCTGTTATCACTTTATATAGAGTAGGAAGATATTTTATCGGGCAATACTTGGAAGGATCCTGAGTGTTTTGATGATCCTTCGAGATGAGATATGTTGTGACGCTTTATGTGGTTCGGCCATTTTCTCGTTAATTATATGGGTCAATTTGTTGTGAGTACTTCTTTAGCCAATAATTTTGTAGTCCATCGGATCCTGGTGCTTTCCAGTTATGGAGATCTTTAATTGCACTGGTTAGTTTATCGACTGTGAATGGCTGATCTTGCATTTCATGCCAGGTTTCATAAAGTTGACGTTCTTCTCCTATCCAGCAAGCATTATTATTATACGATCTCGCGGTAGTTAGTTGTTCGTTCATTCATTCAAGTATTCATCTATCTCATTTTTATTAGGATATCCGTTGTTCGGGTTATAGGTAGTAGAATTTAGATTTCTGTAGAATGTCTTTTCTGATCTCAAGAATAGTTTGTTATCCATTTTCCTCTTATTACTCAGCCTGTACTTCTTAAGTCTGGCCACATATACAGAAAGTTTTTGTTTCAGGGTATCAAGACATTATTCTAATGTAATGTTTGTTAAATCTCTTGACGAATGTATTTGAAATCGTCTGGTGATTGATTCAACCCGTTTCTCTAACTTTCTGGTTCTGCTGCCATTAATCCATTCTGTCAATCGGCCAATATCTGCTCTAAGAGTTTCAACCTTACATATGAGTCTCTTTTCCCACTGAGGTACATGAGTTTGCATCTTTGATGGCGTAGCTACCGTTCGTGGGTTGATCTTCATCCCAACCCCCTTAATCGCTGATATAGAGGCACAATAAATCAACAAATGCAGCTGCTCCAAGGTCTTAGCTTTCATTACAAGAGGTGGTAGAATAATTTTATTCAGACAATCTATAGCTATGGCGCGTTTTTTGCATGTATTTACTCTAGGAAGCATGGGTCTACTAAGCTGATCCGTACCCTCATATTTTAAAATGGTCCTTTGAAGTTCAAAATTTAGACCTTGACTTACTTCGACCATATTTTCTGGTTGACTTTCAGCAGTTGGCACTTGGTTCGGTACTCCACCTTGTTGTTCTGGTGCTATGATTTCCACAGGCCCCTGTTCTTCTATTGCATTTTCTATAATGGCATTCGGATTCTGCATTTTAGTCTTGTTTCTGGAATTAATCTGTTTCTAAGAATTACGCGATACTGATCAGCTACTCTCTGCGCAGTAACTACTATGTTGGGATATGTACTGGTAAATTCGACATGTAGCCGTTGCCTGTATCCAACTCTTTCCCGTCCTAGTTAAGTCACCTTATAATAGATGCGCATGATTGTTTCATTCATGGAGGATGTCCACTTCATGTGTCTCCTGAGTATTCCCGCTTCAGTGAGTGCCGGCTGATGTACCGGCACAGCAAGTTCAACGGGTGAAGTCTCCGATATTTGTTGACTTTGAATTTCTGACTGTTTGTGCGCTTTTTGAATTGCCTTTTCCGTTGCCAATCTTGTGGTACCATAGAGTTGAGAGTCGCCACTCGCTTCAGCCTCATCAACCCCGGACAAATCATATCGACGGTTCCGAAGGGTTCTTGTCCGCAAAAAACCTACCGCCTTGCATTAGACTTTTATTCATTTCAAGCTCCATAACCATATGTTTTGGGTTCAAGGGAAAAAAACGGTCACCAAAGATCCAAAAAACGGTCACCCATCGTTAGAGACACTTTAATTCTGTGCCACTCAGCTCCTCGGCACGATGGATTTCCATCTTGAGCTTAGGGGATTTTTTACTCCAGAGGTTTACTCCTCTTAGCTCGGGTAGGTAGTGGCGCCACTCACCAAGCGGACTAACCGTCCCCTGCCCCCTCAATAAATTATTATTATTATTATTATTATTTATTTACACCTATCTGTCTCTTATCGACCTGTCACAATTCTTGACCTATCGAATCGTGACAGCCAAAATGGCCCGCAATTCAAATCTTGCGCTCTTATCATAACACCCTTTATAACATGAAGGTACATGACGTAAAAATAATGTTGTTTCAGTCAGTATCCATCACACAAATAATATGCCAAACAATGTTATTTTGGACTGTAAAGAAGTATTTGCACACTTGGCATATAGACTGCTTCAATGTAAAAGCGACCACACTGAGGAGTATTGTGCTTACAAATTCTGTCAATACTTTCAGTTTGGGAAGTGATTTTAATTTGTATGTTGGAAATGGCTCTGAAAAAAGAGATTCCTGTAGGAGTGAGGAGAGAAATAGTGGCATTGTATTGTGCCGGAAAGAATTATAGAGAAATGGGACGACAATTTAATTTATTATTTTCTACAGTGCGGTAGATTGTAAAAAAAAATTACAAGATCAATTAAAAAAAAAACCCGATCAGGTCGTCCTCGGGTCCTCACTATAAGGGAGCGACAAAAATTATTAAGGATGCCTTTTAAATCCCACACAGATCGTCCAATAGCTTACTGACTTTGAGACATGCTCGTGGCAGAAAATCACATCTCAGACAATAAGGAATGTTCTTCATGACAAAGGTGTTCTAGGTAGGCGACCTGTAAAAAAGCGACCTCTAGATTTTTGGAAGTAAATTATTTTTTTCGACGAGAATAAATTTGAAGTTTCTAAGCCAGCCAACATTTAAATTTTTTTTGTTTAATCAGATATCCCTTTTGCCGCAAGGTTTCAGGACTCATCCAAATTTCGACCACGATCGACGTTGCTTAACTTCAATTATCTATAATTGAAGTTCGACGCGATGTGGCTGTCCTTTGGCTTTTTTAACATTATGGCGGAGAAAGGATACTGGGTTTAAATGGAAAGAACATACTAAATACAGTTAAGCAGGGTGGTGGTACTTCAACGGTTTGGGGGTGCATGTCTTACAATGGAATAGAAAATCTTTATACTATAAACTGTAACATGACAGCCCAGTCCTAAGGGGAAGTGTTGCGAGGTAACCTGCTAGAGAATGCTGTAAAATTAGGGTTAAAAGAGACTTTCTATTTCCAACAGGATAACGACCCTAAATATTCAGTTAACATTACTAAAGAATAGCTCCTCTATAATGCACCTAGAAGATTGCTCACATTATCTCCGTCACCTGACTTTAATCGTATAGTTAATATTAATCGCAATAGTAATAATTAATAGTGATATTAATCGGATAGTAATAACATTGATAAACACTGTTTTTGTCATACGAATTTTGTAATCATATTTGATTTTATTTATCTACTCTCATTATAAAAACAATGTTATTTTTTCCAGTCACCCCCAGTTTTTTTGTGGCAGCTACATATTTAATTTCACCTCATATACGTACTTATGTTTGAATAACGTAATTTTTGAGGTTAGATAGCTATCATAGTCAATAAATTTAAATTTATTGATATTCGTTAAGGCTGTAAATAACCAAATATTATTTGGGTTACTTTTGTTTTTCCTCTGTGCCATCAAGATAAATCATGGGTCACTCGTATCTGCTGTGTAACCTGTGTGATACTTCTGCTGGATTGGGCTAAGGGATCTAGCCATATGCCTTTTGCTCTGCCAATGATTTGGATGGAACCAATAGATTACGTAAGTGATTGTTATTTTTGTTTGACTGCTTTAAAATGTATCACAGCGAAGTCGAAACACACCATAAATGAAGATAAAATTTTTTTTAAATCGATGGATAAAAATGGTAGTGGATTTTTATATCTGTAAGAGAAATTTTCCAAAATTGGCAACGCAGAAATTAAACTGGGGATAGTTGTAGGCCCTCAAATAATGGCACTAATGCATGATGACAGCTTTCAGCAAAAACTGAATGATCTTGAAAAAACCCGTCTGGAAATGTTTTGTTAATGTTACGTGTTAATATTTCTTATTAATAAATTTTTGTTAGGTGGCCATAGTACTATCTAAATTAGACAGACCTTTTCGTGTGACAAAAAAAGTTTGAAATTTGTAGACCAGTGTAATTAATTGCAAAATTTATCTAGACAGAGAAATCCGTGGTCACAATTAAGAGCAAGGAGCATCAAAAAGAAGTAATTTTTGATGCATCGAACAGTTTACCCACATATATTACTAAAATATTAGTGAAATCAATGCTTAGATATTTGGAAGCTGTCATTGGTACTAATGGGATGAACACAACATATTAGATAAATTAGGTTCCACTGGAAATTGATATTTATAAAAATTAGTAATGGTATTTGGCAGTGTGTAAATATTTGTTTTGCGATTTGAAACGTTTGCGTCCAGATTATATAAAATAAAATATTATGCAATTAAGAACTATCGAGGCGTAACTCTGCAGCAAAGAGAGCGTCATTAGTTTCGTTTTGTACTTGAATGGATCACTGTATGGAGAAACACCAAACTTGACAAGGAATCGTTTCCCAGTTACGACGTAAATAGGACGATTATCTTTTGAGAGCTAATCTACGTTGGTCATTCGCCAATCAACAAGCTTCTCGAGATTCTAATGGTTCAATTCAGAATCAAGGATTGCCATAGCCTGAGAGGGGAACTGGCTGGGGTTAGCTGGTAGGCGATGATCGAATTCGAACTCACGTTAATTTGTGCGGGGGTCGTTCGAAAAGTTTTCAGCTTGAAGAATATACAAATTGTTGATTTTACAACGTAGTAGCTTGTAATTCAATACATTTAGATGACGTTGTAAGGCTGTTCAAATTGTCTAACTTTGCCAAATGGGATATCTCAATTTTAACCTTATCGTTTGTAGTGAATAATCTTCGTCCAACGTGTGTTTGCTACAGGTTTGGAAAAATGAAGGAATCGATTACGTCACATGTAGAAGCACTTAGATGCGGAGGTCAACAGCAACAAAAACCCGCACATAAACTACCCCAGGTAGTTTATGTGCGCCACACCATGGGAATCCAAGAAAACTGTAGCCAGGGCTTTTCTTACAGATTAAACCGTTTTATGTTTCTTTGGCAGACTTCCATCCACTATTTGAACTGACTTGTTTAGGAGTTATACATTTAATATCATTGTTCTAAATATATGCTCTCTGTTACGATTAGTGGCAATTTTGAGCTTAATGTGATCTATTTGGTTTTTAGTTCTGCTTTCAGGAAGATATACAGATCATTTTGTAAATGAGGGAACATTGACCCTCTAATTGCTAATTCATGTTCTGCACAGAAGTCTGTGAAAAGTTTACCATTGTTATTTCGACCTCTCTCTTCTATGTTAAAAATGTATGCCTTCCATTGATATTACAATATTGGATTTAATTTTGTTATTTGTAATTTATATATAATTTTCTTGAGGGTTCTGCTAGGGTCTGCAGCTCTGCAACTTTTATTTACCAGCCGCCACTGAGGGGGGTATATTTTAATAATAAGGGCATAAGGAGAAGCAGGTAGTTGAAAATGGGATGTGCGAGGTTATTTCTGTGAAAAGGTGTTTTAATACTGTGCTACTACCTAAATGAAACGCAAAAAGAACATTCTCATCAATTTACAAAATCATGTCGACCTGTGTTATTTCAACGAGTTGTCACGTTACATTCATTGTTGTTACATTCCAGGTGCTTACTCTTGTCCGTTTATTCTAAAGGTTCAACTTACAATCAGGCCATGGTCGTCATCCTTGAATCTATCCGGTCCTCAATTGCAATTAAGTAATCATTCAATTTTAAGACTGCTGAGAATCCACGAACCCCCCGAGTCTGGTACTGGGATTGCTAGTTATTGTGTCCAGACCTACGTAAGGTATTCCTGGATGTAAGCAACGGTATTTGTTCCGTGCTGATGTTGAGGTTATATCGTAGATACTCGGTCGTCAGAGCAATGTCTGTAAAAACATTATTCGTCAACGAGAATGCAATAATAGCCATTATAATGTAAGAGAATGAAAAAAAAATCAGAAATAAAACAATTTTTAAGAAATGCTCTATTTTATTACAATGTATGTAAATTTCAATTGATTATTTTATTAATCTTATACATTTAATCAGGCTCCCATACATTTGAGGAAACTCATTGAAAGATCTTCAATATCCTTAGCAAAATTTGGAATAATATCATCAGAACATTGTTGTACTCGTACTTCTAGCTTTTTCAATTTTCTATCAATTTTATCATTAGCGTCTTGGATATTCTCTGGAACTCTGACACCAATTCTGTTCAAGTTATCAACAGCTTTATTAATGCAATCAATGCTATCAGTGGAGTCCGAATATTGTTTACATTCCATCAAAACATTAGTGGCATCGACAATTTCACGATCCATGTCATCGAGATTATCTAACATCTGAAGGGCTGTTTGACGAACAGTCTTAATCTTCAGATCGCTACAATCATACTGCGTATTTATATTAGATATTTCCACGTCGATAAGAGCTGCTCTAACACCTTGAAAGCACTGAAGTACTGGCGGATTAATATCAATATCGTCAAAATTATCTGGGTCCATTGATAAATGGAGAGTCGTTACCCGTTCTTCAATCGAAGCGAGATTAGCAGTGTATTTATCGACTGTCGCTTGTTTCGAATCAACCTTTTCGATGGTGGAATTTACATAATCTCTACCAGAGTTAACGCTAGTATGAACGATGTCACTTATTTCCTGTAGGACCTTTAAAGCCTTTTTCATTGCATCATCAACATCATCATTAACGCTTTGAATACGGTGTCCTAAAACCTACAAGAAAATAAACGTCTTAAATATCATTATTCGGATTGTTGGTATCAATATCATCAGCTCATAGTTTAGAAGGCATACAATTTTCTTCAATAAAAATGTTAAAATAGAAGAGGAATTTGTGAATGAACGAATACGAGATGATTTTCTAAATTAAAGAGTGGTAAACGCTAAATAACCGTCAAATAACCACTCAAATATGTGAAAACATATTACGGAGGTTACTAGTTATGAATCCGGAATTGGCAACAATGGTGTTGCTAGGCGCTATCTGACATATACATCGTAAAGTTTGATATTGTTGACTGAATACGTACTCAGAAACTTTCGTCATACGGACGCTATTTGTGTTGTTTAGTGACTTATTTCATCTCAGTCAAAAATGGTATTAAGTTATGATAATTTTCGGCCGATGATTTAGTAGGACTTTCGATCTGGATTATCTCGCTTCTCTTTCATTATCTTTCTGGACTTTTGGCGATGAAACACTATTTAAAACCACTGTATATCACTGTTTAGTGACTTTAGTAAAAAAGATCATTCATCATTCTTCACCATGACAATGCGAGCTCTCACACATCGAACGATTTGATTATTTTTGTTCCCGTCCGTGAAGAATAAACTACGCGGTCAACGATTTTCGACGCTAGATGAAGCGGTTGATGCGTTCAAATTGCACGTTTTGGAGATACCCCAATCGGAATAGGCAAACTGCTATTAAAGTTAGTTCAAATGTATGCAAAAGTATATCGATTATCGGGCCAATATATTGAAAAACAATAAAACCATTTTCAATGATCAATATTTGTTTTTATTTATTACACCGGATACATAAATAGCAACCCTCGAATAAGGCAGTACGGTTTGCCAAACTGACTAGTATACGATCTCGAAAGAACTACACGGCTGTTTTCTGAGCCTACTTCTCTTTAAGTAATACACCCATTACTGTTTTTTACATAACAACATAAATTACTTTAATACTCAAAGTATTGGCCATCGTTAGCTATCACTTTTTCCCATCATTCTGTCAAAAAATGGATTCCGCGCCAAAAGAACTTTTTGTTTTGTGACGCCAACCATTTATCAATCGAAATTGTCACTTCTTCGTAAGAATATAAGTGTTGTTCTGAAAGTCCGTGCTGCATCGATCGAAATAAGTGGTAGTCCGTAGGGGCTAAGTCCGGTGCACAAGACGGGTGGGGTAGGATGTCCCATTTAACGTTTCCTAAATAGTGTTTTACACATTTTGTGTCTTTGGGCGTATTCTAGTTGTTTTTCTTTCAATGCTCGGTTCAATTTTATCAAGTGTTGTCGGCATCGATCGCCAGTAATCGTTTCAGCAGTTTGTAGTAGACAGCTCCCCTACTATCCCATCAAATACACAGAAAAACCTTCTTTCCACGTATATTGCGCACTGGTTGTGATGTTCAACGCTGGGCTGGATCTACCAAAATTTTTTTGCGTTTTGGACCCTCTTTTTCATCACCTGTCAAAACTCGATAAATAATCTTTTCTTTTTTGTTTGGCAAGCAAAATTTTACAAGTGGGTTTTTCTCTTTTCAATGTCTCTTTCCTTCAATTCATATGGAATCCACTTTCCTTCCTTCTGGATCATACCCAATGCGTGTAGAAGTTCGGAAATGGTGAATTCAGCAACATTCATGGCTTCTGCCAATTGTTTCAACGTATGAGTTGAGTCTTGATCCAATAATGCTTGCAAATCTGCATCTTGAACCTTTTTCGGTTGTCCTGGAACATGTTTACCATAAGCTTCGGTAATTTTCAGTCAACTTTCGAACTAACAATTGATAACTTTCAGCAGCCATTTTCTTCAATTGAAAGAATGTTTAAAAACGTCCTTCCTTTAAAAATTCTTCCACAAAGAAAGAAAGAAACATAGTAGGAAAAGGCAAACAGCGACGAACAGAAAATACTATATATATATATATATATATATATATATATATATATACCTATATATATATATATATATATATATATATATATATATATATATATATATATATAAATATATATATATAATATTTATATATATATATATAAATATATATATATATATATATATATCGGTCGGCAGTTCCTGACAAAGCAACAGAAATTGAAGACATTGTAAGAATCCTTCACCAAATATCATGGTGATGGGGTTCGACGAGTTTTAATCAAGAAACGTTGAATAATTTACAGCTTCTCACGAGA
>JARFXV010000874.1:137500-187871 GCA_031761425.1 Cosmopolites sordidus | reverse complement strand
AGAGAGAGAGAGAGAGAGAGAGAGAGAGAGAGAGAGAGAGAGAGAGAGAGAGAGAGGAAGAAGTGAAAATTACTGTACATGAAATATTTAGACAAAGGATAATGGGAAAACTATCGATAAAACAAATGATAACATGATATATGATAAACATGATGATATTAACAAATGATAACATGATACCGACCGATAAAGATCAAATAATGGGAAAAATAGTGACAGCATTTCGAAGAATTAATAACATCAAATTTAATAATAGAAGAATGAAATGGAAATAATGGAACAAGAGACGATAGAGTATATGATAGACAAAGAGGAAGGCGTATGTCAGCAAGAGTAGATAAACACCAAAAGAAAGCAGAAGGTATAAAGAATAGATACACAAAAATAGAAAGATTAAAAAAACAAAAACAATAAACACAAACAAAGGAAATGTCAAAAGAGTGAAATTTAATCGATATTTAAGAAAGGGGACAAAAGAGGAAATTGTAGAGGGATAACTGCTTAGAAGTTATCTAAGAGCTGTGTTTTAAGAAAGATACTGGCAAGTGCGAAAGAGAAAAGAATATAAAACGAAATCGAAATAACATTAGAAGATTTTTTTGTCCACATTTTCACATTAATGTTTGACGTGTTTCGCTAACACTCTAGCTTCGTCACAAATAATTATTTTCGATGTTGAAATGGGTATAAATACAAAATGTTGGTTATTGGAAGAATTTTCGCATATTTTAAAAGATTTTAAATATGTATAAAATATGATTTTTTCCAAAATATCCAGATGATTCAGTTTTGTTGCTTTTATTTTGTATTTGTGATATATTTCAAATCACTGTTAAAACAAAGATTTTCGTTTAGGTGATGTGAGGCAAAACTAGAATTGTGTTTTTGATTAAAAAGACCTATTTTGTGTTATTTTGTTCTTTTCCTAAATAATCTGCTTGTGTGTATATGTTAATTTGTTGGGATATAATATTACACGTACAAAATTAAAGCAAAAATCTAAACCCTCTGAAAAGAAATAAACCGTTTAAAAAATACGAAAACCCTTCTCAATGACTAAATAAATCTGAAGAAATTACCTTTATTGAATTTGTACAGGCAATAAATAGCCTCTGGGTAAATTTTCTAAAAATATACATTTAATTGTGTAAACGTTTTGTATTTATAATTAATTTAAAAAAATAAGAAAATCTTCAATTAACTATAGACCTAGACAGAGAACTAAAAAAACAAATATATGAATACCAACATGAATAAAAAGCTAAGTATCCTATAAACAATAACATTTTTTGGACTTATTCTACACCAAAATGTGGCTCATCACCAAAAAACAATAGTACAATTTAAGAAATTGTACCCGTTGTTCCCTGCTATACTGACACCCTGCTATGACACCACTTATATTTTATACGGTAACTATTCTGTTGATGATAAAAAATCCTGTCAAAAATCCCGTACCTTGTATATACTATACAATATATTATTAATATCGCAACAACCAAAGTTGAAAACTCAATTTTTAAATAATTCATTCAAGAAATAGACAACTACGTCTCAAATTTAACTTAATGATCAACTTGAAAATATTCCAGTATTGTAGTAACACAAGCTGTTGGGTCATCAATAATCCATGATCCATCAAATTGCCTTTTAACTATAGTCAACTAAATATTCGTGTTATAAAAAATTGCAAGTTATCTAATATTTAAATATTATCATACATAATATATCGATGAGAAAAGTCCAACAATATCATTCTTTTTGTAAAGGGTCTTTCAAATTCAGTGTTTTTTTAGTTCTTGAATAAAACAGAGAAAAAAACTTTTTATTGATAATTGAAGCATAGCGTATGACATTTAAACATGAAAGACAATATCTGCCAAATGACCACCTCTTGCAGCTCCACAGACGTCCACTCTTTTGTCAAAATTTTCGATGACATGTTGGTATAACCGTGGTTCTATCTCACCAATGACTCGAATAATTGTATGCGTTAGTTCAGGAATTGATTGTGGATTGTTTTTATAGACCTAATTTTTCACGTAACCCCAAAGAAAATAGTCCAACGCTGTCAAATCACATGATCTTATTGGCCAATTATCATCACCATTTCTTGCAATAGCTCGTCCAGAAATTTTTCTCTCAATAAATCAATTGTTTCATTAGCAGAGTGAGGTGTAGTGCCATCCTGTTGGAACAACATATCCTCCAGATCAATATTATTTATTTAAGCAAATCCAGTTATCTTCTCACGATATCAAACAACTTCACCAGCAGCATTCTGAAAGAAATACGGTTCAATTATACCTCCTAATTATAGAGAATAGCAATTCATCCATCCGCTCCACATGACCAGCCCATTGTATCGTATTCTCGAGTTCGAGTCTTCCATCACAGATCCGAGGATTCTTTTGAGGAGCTTTCTTTTAAAGGCGTTAAGTAATTTTTCGGACGTCAGAGTTAATATTCACATTTCGCTGCCATATTATAGCACAGGTCTTATAATCGTTTTATATAGTTTAAGTTTTGTTTTCCGGTGCACTTTTTTGTTTTTAATTATTGGGAGTACCGAATAATATGTCTTATTTGCCATCATTCTTCTTCTTTTAATTTCGATGGGTTAGCTCCCATCCTTCGATAAATTTGTCCCTAGGTATAAAAAGTTGTCTACGTTTTCTAAGTTAAAGTCTTCCACCGTAATATTTTGTCTGATTGGCATCTTTTTTCTAGTTTGTGTCTTAACTTTTGTTTTTTTTTTTCGTTAATACGTAGTCCAACTTCCCTTGCTACCGAGTTAAGGTTTACAAATATTTCTTTAGCACTCTCCAAAGATCTTGCAATTATATTTATGTCGTCAGTATATACTACGAGTTGTATGGATTTGAAGCATAGTGCTCTCTTGACGTCAACGGGAAGTTTCCGAACAACACATTCGAGTGAATATGTATATATTCAATTTTCTAATTCAAAAGTATTGTCTGTTATAAAGCTGGGAGTCAGATGATTTTCTACTCTCATTTGTAACAAAGAATCGGTCATTGTCATTCTTGTAAGCCGAACTAGTTTCGATGGAACCCAGACTTCAACATGATTTACGTACGCGCCTATTGATACTGCCGTATGCCTATTTGAAGTAAAAAAATACCTGGTGCACATCAAGTTTATATTCTCAGTATTTTTCCAGCACCTGTTTAATTGAGAATATCTAGTCCGTGATCGATCGTGCAGCTCTAAATCCGCTTTGGTATTCACCAATTACTTTGTCAGCAAGGGCTTAATTCTTTTTTCTAGAATTTTCGTCAAGATCTTATAAGTCGTACACAGAAAGAATATTCCTCGGTAGTTCTCGCAGCAGAGTTTGTCACCTTTTTTATAAATTGGACATATGATACTTCTGCGCCAATCTTCAGGAAGTGTTTCCTGCGTCCATATGCCCTTGATTAATCTGTGTAGCAGATGTGCTATGAAGGTGCCGCTGGCTTTCAGAAGCTCAGCTGTAACTTGATCACTGCCCGGTGCTTTGTTGTTTGGGTGGTTCCTCAGAACGGTTCCTGTTTTTATTTCTTCCAGTGTGGGGATATCATCAGCTGTTATATCAGTTGCACTTGCTATTTTATGCTACTACTGTTCGTGCGGACGATGGGCTCGGATTCAGGATGTTGTCAAAGTATTGCGCCAATCTTAGTTTTATATCTACCGCATTACTTATAACCTTGCCTTCTACATCCTTGCAGAGATTCGTCTTCGGTTGGTATTCCGATATTGCTATCAATGATTACAATCATTACATTTTATTTCATAAATACATAAGACTTAAGAAGAAGTAATAGAATAAGAAATTAAATACACAGACTGAACTTACAAATAAACACATGCACATAATGCCAGATAACAGGCTTACGAAAGCAATGTCTAAAACGAGAACAACCAGGAAAGGGTGAGAAAAAGGTGGATTGAAGGGAATGATGAAGGAGCAAGAAGTATAAGAATAGAGTTGGAAGGTATTAAGTGGATGACACAGGATAGAAAGGGATGGAGAAAGAAATATATGGCAGAACAATCAGTCTAAATAAAAAGCCTTTCGCCAGAAGCTAGATGGATATAGGAACAAATAAATAAAAATAAATTAAATCTAGATCTAAATTAAGCTTCGTACAAGATTGATTTTTTTTTGTGCTGTTGTCTCCTGTAAGAAGGTAAAGAATTGTTAAATAATGTTTTCTAAACTTTTGTTTTTTTAATAATCTTATCAATTAAATTTTCAAAGAAACGATCAATGTTACATTACTAATATAAGCCTTTTCTTGCTCAAATTTCTTTTTGTTAAGGAAAAATTAAGTAAACGGCGAACTAAAAAAATTAGCAAAAAATGCAGTCTTGACACAAAACTTACCTTAAAAATATCCAATTCGAATTAACCTTTTTCCGCGGAAGGTTTGACAAAATACCGCTAGAGTCCGCCCAGGTAGGTGATACAAACATTTTCATTCTGCTATCTAAAGTAATGTTAAAAGTACATTTTCAAAATACAATTAACAGAAAATGGTGTGTCTGGTACTAAATTAAAATTTTCAGAAGTACAAGATCATATTGTCTGCGATCTAAAACGACGATTAGCATGTCGCAATTTGCCTGTTTCGGGTAATAAAAGCGTTTTAGTCGAGAGGTTAGTTGATTATAATGATTTTGTTTACAGGACGTCATACTATCACGATTATTTCAATATTTTGCATGAATTTTGTTATTTATGCCTTTTTTCTTTTTAAAAGCTGAATAATGTATCGCGAATGGTAATGATAAAAAAATTGTTGAATTGATAATATTAAATGTTTAGAAAAGAAACAACGACGCATGAAATCACTCTATCTACCTTTCCTTTTAAAAATTAGTCTGTTTTTCCATCCCGAGCTATTCCGCTTACTTTTAGCTATAAAACAATCTATAATTATATAAACACTGGCGCTGTTGATATAAGTATAATGGTTAATGATTCTCAGTCTGATGATGAACTACTTCCTAACTATGGAAATTCAAAAGCACTCAAAGGAGGAAGGCAATATTGTTGAAGTGATTTTGTCTTAAACATGGAAGACAACAATACAAGAGCATACACCAAATCTTTTTTCGGAGCTAGTGTTACCTATAAAATTAATATTGCTTTCGATTATAGTAGTTGGAAAATTATGAATACCAAATGCCAATATTTAGAATCTACTCAAAAAAACTGTTCCCATATTGTTGCTTTATTATACAAACTTGAAGATTATACAGTACTTACATGTATGTGCTTACATGAGACTTACATGAGATACATGTATCTCAAAATTAAAAGAATGGAACAAAGATAAAGAATCACACAATAATCCCGATAATATTTTAACAGCTAGCTATCTTACTAAACGCATAGACCCGAAGAAATAAATTATAAATTTTAATCCTAAAGGAAAAAAAAAATTTTTTTTATCATGTTTATGATAAAGCTAGTTCTCGGAGCGGAAATGATGAAACAAGTTTATAGTTGAAAAAATGTCTATTCTTCCGTATATTCTCCCTTAAGCTAAATACATTTTTTCCAGCGGTTCTCCAATTCATTCATTCCATCTGTGAAGTGATTTTCTGGAAGTCCTTCAAAATACTCATCTACGGCTGCTATAACTTCTTCATTTGATGAAAATCGCAATGTATTGTCATATATTCCAACATGTTCGTAATGTTCAATTTGGCCATTGCAAGAACACCTCTGTAAACCGGTACATTTTCTTGATGAAAAATTATTTTTTCTTTGCTAAATCATTTCTTTTATCACGAATGTTTGCATACTATTGATCTAAAAAGTTTGAGTAATACTGTCCCGTTATTGTTTTACCGATTTGAAGGTAATCAATTAACAAAATGCCTTTTGTACCAAAATATACCAAACCTTTTGTACCAAAATGCTTTATGTAACAAAATGACTGGCTGCTTCGGAGCTAAACAACCGGGCTCGGTCCACTCTGCGGTTTATTGTCGCAGTTCAGGATCATAGTCCATCCATAGTTAGAAAACGACGGGTAAAATCTATTTTATTCTTTCGAAAAAGATCCAAAAGTTGGCGAGAAAGTTTTACTCGAAGTCGTTTTTGATCAGAATTTAATAAATGCACCCATCTTGCACATAGCTTTCTCAAGCCCAATTCCTTTTTCAGAATATGAATCACCCGTTCAGTTGAGATGTTCATGACCTTAGAATTTCACATATTGTGTATAGAATTAATTATTTGTTCAAAAATAATTATTTGTTCAGTAGAAGTCCACTTATTGGACCTCCAGAACGAGGATCATCATTCAGGCTTGTACGACCACGTTGAAACTCACCTGTCCCCTTACAAACCATTGTTTTTGAAGTAGAAAACTCCCCTAATACATTTACAATTTCAATTGTCTTTAAACTTTTTTTTTATTAATAATTTAATCACTACAGGATTTTCAATACTTTCCATTTAAAAAATAACACTGATATGTTTAAGCTGCTTTTTTTGTACGAATAAATTAACAGATCGCCTTGAAACTTCACATATGTTCATATGAAGGATGAAACTTCAAAATGTAGTAGAGTAGTTCTTTTACTGCTCTATAGGTGTCGAAGAAAAATATTTCCACGTGGGATACTTTGTTTGCTATTAAATGTGATAATTATCCTAGTACTGATGAAAAGTTATCAATTCCAACAACATTTTTTTATCATTATTATTCGCGATACATTCTTTAACTCTTAAATCAAAACATAAATAACAAAATCAAGGCAAAATATTGAAATAATCGTTATATCGTTATAGTATAACGTCCTGTCAACAAAAAAAAATATCAGCGACTAACCTCTGTACTAAAACGCTTTTATTATCGGAAACGGGGAAACTGCGACATCCTATCCATCCTTTTAGACCGCAGACAATACGGTCTTGGACTTTTGAAAATTTTAATTTAGCACCAGGCACAGCATCTTCTGTTAATTCCATTTTGAATATGTTCTTTTAACGTTACTTTAGATAGCAAAATTAAAATATTTGAACCCCTTACCCGTGCTGCCTTTAGTGATAATTTTTCATATCTTAGGGGAAGAAAAAGGCTTATTATGGTGTAACTTTCAAAGAAATATGTTTTATTTATCCCAAATTTATTATCATTTATGCATATGAAATTATCTAAATAGCTAGATGTAAAAATAGGTTAAATACACACGAAGGGCTAATCCCATGCAGTCTTTGGTTTACTTTATTCACCGGCTAGTAATTTTAGATGATTCAGCAAATTTGTTTTTCAACCGCACAAGATTTAGATATAAATTGTAAACAAAGTAGTTTAAGCTTTAATTTTAAGCATCTCCTGATTTTCTAACTTGATAATCAAAATGCGTGTCGTATAATTTGAATGCGTTTTGATGTGTAAGGGAAACTCTCTAAAAAGTTTTCAACATAAATGGTATAAAATAGAAATACAGGACTTTTAGTGCCTAAAATATGATATCATTCAGCACAAGAATAAAATGATTATATTATCAAGCAAAATTTTTATTATATTAAAAAAAACATGCGGCGCTTCTGAGAGGTTCTATTTTTAAATAAATTTATTCTGAAAGCTAAAATGCATCATAATGCCAAGGTTAACACCAAATATAAATTCAATGTCAATGAGGCGATACCCCCTCTAGATTAGAATTGTACAAAGTGTCCCAAAAAGCAATCGTAAAAATACTATTTCTCCATTTTTTATTATTAAACGTATTTATTGTTTTTATCATAATTATTATAATGATATTGCAAAAGATTGTAATCATGTATGCTCGACGAATTAAAAATATTTTGATTCAGAAGAGCAGTGTAAAATTTAAAAACTTTATATTTTGTTTAAACCAGAATTTTTAAGACATAATTTAGCAAACTATTGTGTTGAAGAACATGGCGTAAATCATGTATCAGTTCTATTTAATACACCGGTTTTAGTAGATTTGAAAAGACAACGAAAAGACGCCTATCCCCAGCACTTAAACTACCTATAAATAGAGCTTTAATACAATCTGAAAGCGAGCTAGATTTAACAAAAAGATTGATATTAGCATAGACAAAATACAAAGAAAATTGTCTTTATCTAATGGATCTGTATACTGGATATCAAAAAAATGCAATTCTAAGAAAATTACAAAAATACTTATTATTAAAATTACAATAAATTTTATTATAATAATTTTCTAATTTTTGTGTACACCATAACGATATCAAAAAATAAAGAAATTCCTTTTACATTTATCAGGTATGATGGCTAATAAATCATAATTTTTTGTCAACGCCCACAAGTGTCTTGAGCACTTGGACACTGTCACCATAAGTTTCCTCAAGTACATGACGGTTTTCACAAGCGTTTTTCTTTTGATTTGACAGAAAAAGCAGTACGTGCCTCAAATGCTCTTTATTTGGCTCGAAACTCGACATGTTTACCAAACGAAAAAAATATTACACTAACTCGAAATTATTTCAAAATCAATGGCGTTTTGAAAGCTACTGTCGTAGCTATAAAATGACATAAGAGATTAGACTATGCACCGACCATTGTTTCCTGTGCCATCTCTTAAAAAATAAGAATTATTAAGGAGAGGTATTCTACGTAGGTCACTGACCAGTCGATAAGTTTCTCGACAGAGTTTAAGCAAAAAATGAAAGGTTAAGAGCCCGAGAGGAGTACTGACCACGATTAATTGGTAGCTGATGACCGTGATTCGGAGCCCATGTTAAGCTGTAGATTCAGTTGCTAAATAGCCGTAGTTGCTCATACACCTCCAATTTTAAATCTTTACTTTACATTTGATACAAAAGAATATTAACGACTTAGGTCCATTAGTCTGTCCTAACACCCTGTAACTCTGCAAGTATATTGAGCTAATTTAATGATCTATGTTTTCTTTTTGCAAGGTATTCCAAATGCGTTATCCGCATGCTTAAGTTCATTTAAGGTTTCTGTCAGCCATAGCTATCTATCAAGTGTTTGATCAATCAGTTGAGTCTTGCTATCGCGGACTTAAAACTGCACACATAGGTGAGGTCCCGCGTTACCTTAATAAAAGATGATGATTTGGACGAGCTTGCCTAATGACGGGATGAATAGTTCAGTTATATCAACGAGCTGCATTTAAACTTTCTCTGATCGTTAGTAGATCTATCTGTTATCCAAGTGTATAGTCCACATTCCATAATTCCTTGAGTGAAAAACGTATATCGTTCTAATTATTTTTATTGGAAATGAACAATGCACCTAACTTAAATCATTACAGTTACTTGAGCCTGGATATTCCTGGTCCATCCTAGTTTTTGACATGTCTTGGACACTTAATTAATGTGACTACACTACACTGTGCTCTACTTTTCACTGATCACTGCACAATTATACAAGTTTAAAAGGTTTGGTTGAACCTTCGCACTATTTATTGATTTTTTTTAGCGTTGTGGCACCTCCTCAACGTTTGAATGTTTGTGGAGTCTCCCCTCATGACTCCTGGCAATAAGGAGAGTGTCCGTTCTCATGTGAACTTTAAATTTCGCTTTTCGCCCCGAAAACATATATCCCTTTTACATCCATCATGATTACCTAAACAAAATCTAAACTCATCATTAAAATAAAAATAGTTTCAGTCCAGATCGTAGTCAATTCTACCTTCCATTATGTGCAAGTCATCTTATGGTGCGCTGCAAGAAAGAACACTCAGTAAGAACGATAAAGATACATCCCCATCGAAAATAAATGTCAATTAATAGTTAACCTCGAAACACTCCTCTTATAACTACAACAAAAGAGACACGTGCTTATAGATATACCCCTGATATTTTTATGACGTGATTGCCAGCAACTTTAAATGAACTTATAGCATAGGATGTCGCCTGGGAGAAGTTACCACATGAAGACATATATCATCTACTAGGTCCTTGAGTTAATTTTTGGCTTTGATATTTATATATGAAAAAAAGTAATACAAACTTAACCTTTCAAGTAAACTCCCTCCCTTTCTATATACTTTCGCCATTTATTACGCAAATGTCTAAGATAATATCAAGGCAAATGTCTAAGATAAAATAATTGAGAGTTTTTCGACGTCCTTATGAGATGTGAAGTGAACACCGGACCAAGTCTGGATAATACCTCGGGTTCGATAAAATCTCCTAACCAACTCAGTGATCATTTCCAGAGTCCCTTTTGCTGTGTGTAGCTATACTTTGCTCTAAATCAAATTATCTTCCCATTCTTTCCTTGCCAGTATATGACTTCCCTTCGTCCTTGTCAGAGCATCACTAACATAAATCAGTTGCTGTTGATAACGGTCAACAATGACTGTTTGACCATACTGAAGTAACTCATAATGCTCAAAGCCCAGCTGATCTCAACATATACTCTTCTCTTCTTCTTCTTCGCATTCTCTTTACAAAAGAATCGTGACTTACGGAAACTGATTCCGTTTGCGTAGTTTTCAGACTACTTCTCGCCAGCGTTCTCTATTTCTGACTTCCTTGGTTGCATTTTGGGGAGGTGTACCAGTAAGGTATTATAGGGGTAACACCCATATGGTATATGGTCCACCATTTACACCTCAACACTTTTTTGTGTAGATATTTAGTTTCGGAGTAGTGGCTCACCACGAAAATCCTAACATCACCAAGTTCACCTCTTTGAAATGTCGTTGAAAATTTACTTTTGGTCACATGTTATAATCTTATTCAGGAAGCTCTTTTTCTTGAACCTGGAGAACATAACAAGAACAAAGCGTTCACGCTTATTCTTTGCTATGAGTGCATAGAGAGCCCCCCAATTTTTCCTTGGTTGTGTAAACGTTTGAAATTGGCTTGCGGTAATTCTTGTCCGAGCTTTAGTGGTGTACGATAAGAATGCTCTTCCAGCAGTGCTTCCAGTTCTTCATTATCCACTTTTTTTGGCACAATTTTCTTTGACACCATTTCTTTGACACAATTTTCTTTATTGCAGATTGCTTTGTTTTTCTGATTCACTTTTGTTTTACTCTCTATTTCAATACGCTTCTTCTTTTTTCCCTCGAATACAGTTTTCATTGATGTGCTTGTTAAGATTTCAGAATGATGTTTGTTTTTCAATTTTTTTGATGTTTGTTCTTGTTTGTATTACAGATGTGGGGTTATGGCATTGAGCTTACAATTGACACCATAGTAGCAAAGCCCGAAAATGTTTGATCGTTATCAATATTAGTTTCACATTGTTGGTTATCATTTGATGAGAACGGAGTTGTAGTAGGTATGCCGGTAGATGGCTGCTGAATGACAGACTGATTTAGTGTTGTATTTAATGGAGACCAAA
This sequence comes from Cosmopolites sordidus, assembly GCA_031761425.1. NCBI lineage: Eukaryota > Metazoa > Arthropoda > Insecta > Coleoptera > Curculionidae > Cosmopolites > Cosmopolites sordidus. Next base: position 176,526 of record JARFXV010000874.1, on the reverse strand, counting down.
TCGGGTTAGGGCTGATTGCGCTGATTGCTGAATGACTTGCTTCTGTGGTATTGCGTATGATGTGGATGGGCTTACTGCTTGCTCATTAACTGGCTGCTGTGGTGTATCATTTGATGTTAATTGAATTGTAAAAGGTTGACTGTGACTGTGACTGTGATATATAGATTGAACAATAATATTCGTACTCACAGAACCGGCTTCCTCATCAGTAGCAATGAAATCATCATCACTAAAAATTGCAGGGTTTATAGGGAATATTCCTATTTCTTTAAAGCCTGAAAATTTTCTAAACATGCTACTCTCATATAGGTTGCATTAAACACTCCTGCAATCTCATATGGTGTAATTTTTGTCAATTTTTTTGATTTCATATACATGTCACACAACAAATTGTGTAAGCTCTTTTAAGGGGGCGAATAAAAAGTAACGTCAAGGCGTTATAGACGGTGTGATGAATACGGTAGAATGGTAAGCATTATGACATGGTTTTCTTTTGCTAATTCCTAAGCTTCTAGAGTAGAATGACTGCTGTTTGCCCAACATGATGATTTTGTTTGCCCAACCATTATGAGAACATGTGTAAACAGCTCCTGATAGTCCATCTCTTTCTAGTTAGGATGAGTGAAAAGGGGTGGAATGAAAGATCCTGAAGCGCTCATAGCACATATTACTGTAACGGTTTTACCTCTTTCCCATGATGTAACAGCTCCAACGTGTTTTTGTCGTTTGGAAAGTATAATTTTCTCAGTTTCTTGTACAGTCGTCACATCACTCTCATCTACATTGTAAATCCTTTCTGGTTCAAAGTTATGTTTCATCATCAGTTTCTCCAAATTTTCAAAGAAACGTGTTATTTCAGTCTTGTTAAATCCAAGTATTTTATTGATACTCGTTGCTCTGGGCTTTCTGATACTAAGATCAGGATGTCGCTGTAAAAAACCAGACAGCCAATTTTTGCCAGCAGTTTTATTGACTTTATTAAACCTTACAAAATCTAGTCTTTCAGCTATGGCGTAACATGTTTTACGAAATTGTTCTTTCGTAAGACCATAAAACTTATTTGACATAGTACGAAGATGATCAACCAGAATCCGTTCTTGCTCAAAAGTGAAGACAGGATGTTTCCCCAACTTGGGAGGACGTTTGCAACTACCATTATTAGTTTTAGCTAAATTGTATCTCTTCTTCAAGGTGCTGTAAGGTATACCAGTTTCCTGAGATACCTTGTATACCGAACTGCCTCCTATTATATATACCTCTTCTAAGGTTTTTCTAATTAATCTACAGTCCAAGAAGCTTTTGTGGTTAAACGATTTCTTTTACGCGGCATCTGAAACAGAAATTAAAATACCTAAACTTAAAAATCTACTAAAAACACATTATAAACTGCTAGCAGGCTCATATGACTCGCAAACCATCATATTGAAAATTAATAATAATAACACAATATTTCATTCGACTTTCGAAAATCAACAATCGTTCCTTATGACTCAAGAGAGGCACTGACGAGTGCGGTGCGTTAAGCGAATTTTCCCGAAGGTTGACGGACACGCCCGAATGCCTAAGCGCGCGCGAAAAAGCATAGATTCCATCCAACCGCCATCGTTCTCATTACCCGACCAGTCTCATTACCCGACCGCTTTCATTACCCCGCGCACCCCTACCATATTTATTAGCTGATCAAAATTCGCTTCGCATTTAAGCAATGTCTATTCTGATTTCTAAATACTCTTGTTAGTCGGAGTCGCCATTATAAAATACAATAAAAATAGTTAACAACAAGCCAGTTGTTTATTTATCCGTCATTTATAATGCTGAAAGAATATTATTTTTAACTGCCTTGAAGAGGAAAAAATTCTTAAAATGACTTATCTTTATGACTTTTAATCATAATCATAGCGTAAGTATTATTAAGATTACATACTCTAGTTATTATATGTTCTCGAAAAACAATCCGAAAGAATTGACTTAATTCTTTTCAGAAATGACTATTAATTACAAAATACATCATCAAGAACACAATAAAATGGTAATCTAATATCATGATGAAACAATCTGAGGAGAAAATACCTATCAAAATATCACCTATCAAAATAAAGAAGCAGAAAAAAACTAAGAAATACTAAGAATTTTCAACGTAATAATTATCAAATATCCGTTAAAATTGACATATTTAAAACATTCTTAAAGGTAATCAATGCGTATTTTTTAATTTACGTCAATATATGGTAACATTAATTGGTCAATAAATTTCTGATAACTGTTTCCTTATCAAATTACAACAGGCTCGACTAAAACATCAGCACCTGCTGTGATATAAATTGTATATTACTCAATTAAAAATGGATGTTTTCTGTACCTTGCACACTCTTATTCGACTCTCTTTGATAATGAAATTGAATAGCATGCCTGATTTGATTATAAAGTAACCTTGTTTAATATACTTATTTTACCAGTTATTTTCAATGAAAGAGAAAGATAATTTGAGTTATTTTAACTTTGGGATTGTGTTGGCTTCTGCGTGATGGATATTCCACGTAAATGTTTAATGGAAGACTTTTCTTGTCTAATTTTCGCTTAACGCGATTGACTGATTATTACAGATTTGTCAACATCATTCCAACGAAGCTACAGTGTACGTGAAACGTGTCAAATCAAAATATAATAAAGTGGAAATTAGACAAGAAAAGCCTTTCATTAAAAATAAGTTATTTTTCTTAAATATATTTTTATTAAAATATACACATAATGAACAGACCAGAAACTTATTACCATCATATCACTTCAATGTTTCAACATACGCTGGTTGTCTGGATCCAAATTAACTTAGACAAAGAAGCAAATACATGTTTTGAGAATAAGAAAAAAAATATGAACTATTATATAACTTTCCATTTGTGAATTAATAGAGTGTAAGTATGAAAATTCTGATATTTTCAAGAAAAATCGAAAATCGCAAATAACTCAAAAAATCATCAGCCCGTCCATTGCAGGATGTCGATCCACTGCAGGATGAAGGTCCTGGGTTTTCCTCTGCCACTCGGGTCCTATATACTTAACGATGTCATCAGTCCATCGAACTTTCGGTCTTCTTCGCGGACATTTGCGATCAAGCGGTATCATGATCATGGATCGGAGAACAGACAAAACTATCTGACATCATTGCAAAGGTGAAGGAATTGAAATAGCGGTGGGCAGACCTTATAGCGAGGCGATATGATGACAGATGGACCAAAGCAATCCTGGGGTGGATACCGCTTTATCAAAGGCGTCCACGAAGAAGACCTAAAACACGGACGATCGTTGACATCATAAAGTTTATTGGACCCGAATGGCAGAGGAAAGCTCAGGACCGCGCCAGTTGGAAGCATGCTGGGGAGGCCTTTATCCTGCAGTGGATGATGCAAAATAAGCGGCGTGGCCTACTGTCTTTCGGTGTGATATTGCTCCATGACAATGCAAGACCACATGTTTCTGCACAAACACAAAGTCTAATCACGTCTTTTGGGTCTGCAAGAATATGAAAAAACAATATTTTAATGATATTTATAGTATTTTTCTTCTTACTAAAAAACGAACCTTATTTAAAAAATATATCTCCTATAAATATAGTGATATAATATAGTAAAAATATAATGATACACTGATAAGTTTTTGAGGTCGCGATTTTTTAGTCGCAATGCATAAAAATGCATAAAAGAATGCATTAGAATGCATAAAAATGATTTTAAAAACATTAAAGCTATTTGTGTAAATTAATTTGTGTTTTTACTTATTGTTTGATGAAACAAGAGGATTTAGATTTAAACCATAGGCGATCCCGTCGTTTTGAAAGTGTATGTTCTTTGGGTGTTGTTGTTGTGGGTCAAAATAATCTGAATCATATTTGATATACTTCTCCAAGGAAAATATTTCTGCCATTAAAAATGTAAAGTTCATTTATATCCAAAACCAAATATTATATTTAATTGAATCTCGACGATATCACACTTGTTTTTGATGAATCTCATAATAATTTTCTAATGTCCAGTTTCGACAGTTTTCTTTTTTAATAGAACAATTAACTTCTGGAAAATATTTCATTGCAATCCTCAAAAGCTTAACTTTTAGAAAAAAGTGTATCAAACATTGCAGGCTATTCAAATCTTTCGTCAAAATCTGTATGGATTTACGATATCTCTAAATATCGTCTGTAAATATGCTGTTGAAATAATACTATACTTATATATTTCAATAGGTAAGACATCAATTTACAAAGTTGCTATATGTTTACGTCCATAAATTAAGCTGTTTGTAAATGTGATAAAAAAATAATCATATGTAAACTAATTTAGGATGGAATTCAGTATGTATTGACGTGAAATACCCCACGCACGCTGATCATCTATGGTGAGCCTGTCGATAAGGAAGCAACGTATAAATAGAAATAAAAACTTAATAAATCTTCCATTTCAGTTATTTTCCACTGGAATTATTTTCAATTAATATACAAGTCAAATTGAAACCAAGAATACCTAACGGTTTAAAAAAATGTTATTTTAAATACTGTTATTGTATTTGTAACTTAAATTTGTTTGTTTAATTTTAAACTGAAATATTACATTTAGAAACTTTTTAGTTTTCTACTATTAAAATAATTAGCCTTAACCAATTTTGGAAAAAACCGGAGTTTCTTATACAACATGAATTGAAAGTTATAAAATTATCTTCAAGATATTATATATGCGACATATATCGAGTTGTAAGTGTAATGAAGATGAACTCTGACACTACCGCATAAATAATAAATATGGACTTTTTAAGTTTTCAAATTATTCCCAATTAGATGGAGTTTTCTAAAAGGATGCAGAAAACAACTGAAGATTTTGTTAAAAATAAAATCTCATCGCATAATTCATAATCCCCTTTTACCCATAGGATGGAGAATGCCTATTTTTGATTTCTATACTCCTCGCTTAACTTCATTTCTCGGGAACTGGTGCTCGACGCAGTGTGGTTTTTTTCCTGATATAAACTAAAAATTATAAATCTAATTCGGGCTACGTAATGTAAAGTGGCAATCATATGTTCTGTTAAATGCTTTATCATTTTTTCTTACCCAGTTATCAATTTAGTATAATAAAGCAATAGTATCGTAGTATATTTTATGGAAATCAATCGATTTAAAGGAATAATGTTACCATTGTTTATGTCGTTAGTCAACTGATACAACTGAGTCATATTTTTTTCGAAAAGCTTTGAAAGTGTTGACAATATCGATATTGGCCTAATATTAAGAAATGTTATATATGTTTATAACATTTTTTAATATTAGGCCATATACAATATATCAGGAATTATATCTGATAATATCCTGATGATGCTGATATGGTTTGAATACTGACTACTATATTATGTACTAATAAAGTTATCAAATTTAAGAATAAGTTTATTGGGTAAAAAATTTTTAAAAAATCTGTAAAGATATCTAATGTAGTAAATCTGGTAATCCATCCATATGCAAGTATATCCTTTGAATTTTGTTGAGAAGCAGTCCTTATTGATCTTTTATTGGTCTTAGTACAATCTTATTTTTCTTCTTCTTCTTCTTCTTGCTGTGGTGCTACTGCCCGTCTTAACCTTCGTCTTAGCAATAACGATAGGAATTAACAGTCTGAGCGCGATCACCGTTATACTCAAGAAATTAGGAGTCGATAATTCCTTCGCTTGATATGGCAGTCTAAAGGACAACCAGTTCTAAATGACAGCAGTTCCAGCGGATTCTCGGGAGCCTAATATCTGCAATTTTGTTTATTCATGTGTCCTTTGATGTGGAAATTTGAATCATCAGAAAACCATATGCTATTGAAGCTCCTAAAACGATTTTTCATTGTCCTGCAGAATTCGACTCGTTTAGCTGGATCATCCGGCTTCATCTCTTGCAGAATAACAATTTTGTAGGGATAAAAATGTAAATATTTGCGAATAATGCGATGAATCGTGGATCTATGCAAATGTAAAGAAGCTACGCGGAGTCGTAGATAGTGTCGTGTATCATCTCTAACAGACTGGCGAACGCGGTCAAGATTCGTGCTCATTCTTGATATCCTTTTACGCTCACTTGATTTATCCAGCATTATATTTCCAGTCTCTTCAAACTTAAATTCGCACTTGACACATTTCTCATGATCGCTAAATTAAAATGGGTCATGTACAGACGTCGAACAACAATGCAGAAATCGTTGTTTTTGCGCTGTGATCCCGTAAAATGATCTATAGCTAGTAAACTTAAAAACCCGTCAAGCGTTTGACACCACTCCCCTCCCCCTCTATCTTTGTTTGGCACGTAATAGTCAAAACAAAAACGAAAAACATTCTGAGACAACCGTTATATACAACTTACTACTGTCCTCCCTAGTTTTCTTAAAAGTTACTCAAAGCAGGAAAAAAATTACAATTTTTTTAGCATAATCTCTGCTTTGAAACATAGCAATAATTATAGCCTTTTTTCAATTAGTTAAAACATCTAAAAAGGTGAACTGCAAGGATTAAATAGTATTCATTTACAAGTTCATATGCAAGTTCACAAGTAAAATTTGTTTCAGTTAAATCTTCAAAGTTTTATGAATCCATTGTTTGAGAGTCAGTTATTGTATCCAATGATTTCTTTGTCTTTTTATAAAATCAAATAAACTGTTTTATTTTAATCGATTAATTATTTTTATAACATCAAATTAATTATCGTAACATTTACTATAATTTTAAAAACAGTGGCTAAGTTTCTATTGAAGTATTAATTTAAAGTGTTATTGTTGCAACTGCAGTATTTATGGACCAATTTTCAAATATTTGTTGCCATTTTTCGTTAAATTGAATAAACTTGATGAATCTGTAAAAGAAAATGTAATATATTTGAAAACGAAAAGTTCACGGTTTTAGGTTTCTTAATAAAGTGAAAAAAACTGTAATTATTGCAGTAGTTGAAAGTAGACCTACGTTGAGTAATTTTTGACAAAACAAGATTGGGGGGGGGGGGGGGGTGCACTAGGCACACAGGTTCTTATGAACATATCACATAGGTTGTTATGAACGGCGCTTCAAAGCCCTGAGGGGGGTGATAAGAGAGAGAATACTTATAGATATTTTAAAAATGAAACACATTCTGAAAAGTACAATTTGCTGTTAGATGAATATTTTTTCCTAAATGAAACGGCATTATTCAACGTTTATGTTACTATATATGCTTGTTAATGACGCTAACAAAGCAGATGCATGTTTCGAGAATTAGAAAAAAATTTGAACAATGGTGTAACTTTCCATTTGTGAGTTAAGATAGTGTAAATATGAAAATTTGGATATTTTCAAGAAAAATCGATAATCCAAAATTGGAATTATTTTGTAAACCTTAAGGCTTTGTACTAAGGCATATTTGGTTTAATACGTTTCAATGTATAAGTTTCTCTTAATAATATTTTCATATTTTCTATTGTGTTAATATGTTTATTCCAAACTAATAGTCTAGTAATAAGTCTTTAAATTATATGTCTAGGTCATCTGCATATTCTACGATCAGTTTTTCTTTATTAGTGTATTAGTGTATATCTGTTTCGCTGATAACTTTGTTCAATACTGTGTTAAATAGAACTGATGTCAATCCATCACCGTGTGACAAACCATCTCCGATTTGAAATTTGATCATGATGTGCTGTTGGATTTTACTACTGCCTTAGAGTTAAGCGTGGTTATCCGAGTTAATCTAATACTGTTAGATGATATTCCCATTTTCTCTATAGCCTCGTGTACAACTGTTGTTTATACGTCGTTAGACGCATTTCTGAAGTCCATGAACATTTGGAATATAGCAGTATCAAGTTATGTTGTTTTCTCAATTATCTGATGGACTGTGAACAACTGATCTATTTAGAGCATCCCATTCTAAACCCTACCTGATATTCGCCCATTCCTTTTTCGATATATGTCAGAATAGTGATTCTCTACCTAACTATTTTAGAGCTTTATAAGCTGTACAAAATAATGACATACCATGATAGTTTTCGTATTTGAGTTCTTGTCAATCAGACATATTACCCCGTGCTGTTACTTTTCTGTCATCTGCTCACTATTGAAGATCACTATTCAACTATCAATTGATGAATGAAAAGCTAATAAAAAGCTAAAAAGCATCACTTATTATAATACACATTAATCATATTTGTTAGCGGCTTTTGATGTAGAAATCTTATATGGGAAGGTGTTACGTATAGAATTAAAAATTTCCATTAATATAGACCTCATCACTTCATTTTGGCCCATGTTATTTTATTGTTCTACTTCATCGTCTATTAATTCTTTGATATTAATTAACTTTTAATCAAATTTTGATACGAAGCCTCGCTTGTAGTAACTTAAAGTATTGTATTTTGTATGTTTTCAAGAGTTTTAGGCATCATAATTCTATATATTTATTTACACTATAATATATAGAATTATGCACTATATTATGTCATCATCGTTTGCAAAATATAATATATATTGTATTTTATGTGCCAAGGTATTCTTTTTGGAAATAATAATTATTTTATAATTGATGTTTCGATACTAACATCATATTGAAAACAAAAATGCCTATGACACTATCAAAGTCAGAGCGGAATATCCTTTCAATACCAACGTGACGATGCTTCCAGTTGATTACAATTCTACTAAATAGTTAGAATACGTATTCTGAACATATCACGTTTTATTTATTATAATTATGTTTAATTGATGTTTCGATACTAACATCATATTGAAAACAAAAATGCCTATGACACTATCAAAGTCAGAGCGGAATATCCTTTCAATACCAACGTGACGATGCTTCCAGTTGATTACAATTCTACTAAATAGTTAGAATACGTATTCTGAACATATCACGTTTTCTTTATTCATATAGATATTTTCCTTGTATTGAAAATAGTTAAGCATAAAAAACATCAGGGTCTAAATTCCTATAAATCCTTTTTTTGATTTCGCAAATTTTTCTTTACGTTTAATATTTCTCTAGTTCCGTTGGTATTTTGAGTACATAAAAAAAAATCATTTTTAATATAACCCTAATAACCGTATAGTAATAGAAGAATTAAAAAAAAATAGATTTTATTTCAATAATTTTCGCTGTCACATATAATAACATTATTCTTTTTTTATTATTTTTATATATTATATAAAATAGTAAAATGGTTGGCGAAATATACATTTTTGATATAATATTTTGTAGATTTTTCAGCAATTGTAAAGGATATAATATTCAGTTGATGGTTGTTTTTGTACTATAAGGAAAGTCTGCTTGCATTCGTTTATAAAATAAGAGCTACAACAATAAATTCAATGAATTATTTATCATTAACACATATAATTGCTTGAAAAATTACTGTATAAAAGTACAATGAATGATTTAGAATATTTTTTATTGATCCTTATATTTAAAAAAATGTAAATAATTTTTTCTAAACATAAGGCAGGGTTGGGGAATGGGATGGAAGAGGGAACTGGTGAGAGAGGAGTGAAGAAAGAGAAGGGGGGGGGGTCCTCTAAATACACACGTCCTCTGTTTGCACACAATTACATCCTCTAAGTGCACGTTCCCCAGTCCCCACTTAAAGTTATATAGGACCAATTATGTGCGACCGTAAGCGCGCGGTTTTCAAACTTTTCATTTCAATAAATATATTGCAGAAATACAAGGATATTGTTTATGACTAGAATTACCAAAACCTCTTACACAAAATTAAATTTATTGTAGGTTATCTATTATTGCCTTAAATACTCTTTGTGTATGTAACTACATTTTTAATAATTTATTAATTAAGGTTATTTCGAATAATATCACATGGCTCTACAGTGAAATAGAGAAAAGGAGCATCTGATTAAATAAAGATAGATATACGAATTAGAAAAGTGGGGATGAGAAAGATCGTAGGATAAGTGCGCACTTAGAGGGTGGACCCCGGTCTGGACTCATGCACTTAGAGGACTTTGACTGTAGTACGTTTAAATAGAACCCATTATGTAACCAAAATAGTGTAACCTGTCGTTAGACCATATCTGAGAGTGGGTTCAAATCTCATAGTTTAGGAAGGTATCACCAGACCATATAGGGCTTATTAAACAATGCAATTATTAAAAGTTTGTCAGCTACATACCATGGACCGATGAGATCGTCACATTAAAACAAATATGGGGGTAGCATTAGTCGAACTCTTGAGCTATTGTTTCGATCGCCAGTAATTTTAAACGAACTTTTCTGAGCAAGCCTAGTAACCTATGTCATATGTCGTTTCTATTAACTATGATGGACAATACTTTTTGTGGTGTGGTACGAGGGTACTCTGAAACATTTCCAGCCTCAACGTGAAGATGACGTTACTTGTCAAAAATAAGCTGGTAATATAATTGCGCATGCGTTGAAAGATAACCTTGAAAATTTCAGCCATATTAGATGGTCAGTTATTGTTTAACAGTTATTTATATCAGTTGATTTTAATATTTCTGTAACAATAGAAAAAAATCGAATATCGAGCCGTTATTAAATTCTTGGATTTGAATTGCAAGTATCTATCTCGGCTTTAATTTGCTTAGGCGTATTGCCTTTCAAATGCAAGAATTTAATGACAGCTGGACATTCGATTTTTTTCATCTTTACAGAAACACTAACATAAATTGACATAAATGACTGTTAAAAAACAACTGTGCATTTGATATGGCTGAAATTTTCAAGGTTATCTTTCAACGCATGCGTAGTTATATTACCAGAATATTTTTGACGAGTAACGCCATCTTCATGTTGAGGTTGAAAACTTTTCAGACTACCCTCATATTACTAACTTAAATTTAAAGATATTTTTTAATGTCTTAATTCTTTCATATATGTTCCGTATTGTTTTACACAAATTAATCTAAAGTTTTAAATCCAAGATACAGGCACTCATAATATATCCGGTATGTAATCACAATAATTTCTACTGGAACAAAATGAATTGTCTTCAGCAGTATTTTTTTTTGTAAAGCACGCTCTAATAATTTTTCATGAAAAAAGAATACATATTTCAAATCATACCGGCGTGGAAGGTTCTTCTTTTTTTTATGCAATAGTAATACTAAGTATTTTTAATTTTTTGTAAGAATATAGATGATCTTTTAAAGTTATCTACATCACCGGACAAAACATTCCATAAGATTTAAACTACTTTCTATAAAATCGAGTAGTATTTATTAAAAAGATTATTAATATAAAATAGTTTAACTATTCAAGTCGTACATGACTATCCACTTTGAATATCATCTGTTCTTTTAGTTACGATGTGTATAAAAATAGTAATGAGACGTAGTGTTTGCTCTGGCAATCATGCTGATTTCCCCTTTGAAAAGGAGGCAAGCATATATACGTCGTGTCTTCAGTACGAGTTTGAACTCCCTAGAGCCACTTTGTGGTATGTAGCAATTATTTTCGTGAACCGGATTTGACTAGTGCGTTCTAAAAATGAACGACAACAATATCAAGTTTTGTTTCAAACTGGAACACAGACTTAAATAAAGCTTGGCTTGAAAACTTTTGCAAAATTTCATTCAAAATGCCTATGAAAGCAGTGTTTTGTTCAGGGTCTAGGTTTTCAGGTGATTTGAGCCATCTTCAGAAGGCCGAGACTCGGTTGAAGATGAACCTTGCAGCGGAAGGACTTCAACTGCCAGAAGTGATAAAAATTAATCTGGGATTTGGTACGTTCAGATTATTGACTGACAGCTAGAATGATTGGGGAAGAGTTAAATTTGACTCATAGTAGTTTTCCACATAGTTTTCACATTGTTTCCATAGGCCTGTCGAAGTATTATAAAAGTTACCATCGCACTGTGCCTAAGTCTGAAATAAAACTTGTTAGCGCACCGTTGCTCGAAATTATTATCATTAATTTTCAGAACGCACTGGAATTGCTACAGATCACCAAGTTACTTTTGAGAGTTTAAACTCGTACTAAATCGCATCAGATGTTGGCATATCTCTCTTTCAAAGAGGAAACCAACAGAGTTGCCACATCAAACTCTACGCCACCAGTCTCATTACTTTATTTACACCTCTCGGGCAAGATAACTTTCAGAATCATTGCTACTTTTCTCAATTATTATTATTTCGTATGACATCAAAAATGAATGCAAGATCGAGTATACAACAAACCAAACATAAAAACATAGAAATACAAACTATTATTACACTAAATCTAAAATAAAAATACAAACTATTACAATACTAAATCTAAACTAAGAATATATTGCACAGCTGAGGCAGATGCTCGGTGTAATTCGATGAGACCATCAACGAGAGTCAAGAGTCTTCGGGGACATTCGTTTACTATATTGGTTCATGGCCTGCTGATCTAAACCGCAGTCACAGGTACGAATCTCGGTGCAATCCCATGGGTACATTAAGTGGTTACATTTCCCTTGGCCAGTTCGCAAACGGTTAAGCTGGATCCATTCTCGACGAGGCAGTTCGAAGCCGGAGACATGTTCTGATGGATCGTATATAAAGTATCCATTATGGGGAACCGTAGCAGACCACACCTCTCTCCACTTCTATTCCAGGTGGAAATCTTCTCCTGTTATGGTTGGGTCCATAGTACACGGGGGGTTTCTGGATCGTAACCATAGGTTGGAGAGATTTTGTAGTTCATCATAAAGTATTGAGTTAGCATGGGTATGGTCGTTGCTAAATTCCCTCACTGCTGCTGCTTGCCTTCTTATTTGAGATGGGGGCGATATTGGCTAAAACAGTTTATTAGGGATGCGTATACGCTATTAAGCCATACCGGTGGGCAGTCTTCAGTAGCCCAGTATACAAGTGAGAGTATAGCAGTTCGTAGTACGTCAGCGTTTCCGCCCCAATTTGTGCCGGCTAATTTCTGGATTATATTGACTTTCGAGGCAACTTTCTTAGCACTTTTTCTTAGATGATGTTTATAGGTAAGGCCTCGATTCAGTGTTACTCCGAGATATTTAAGTTGCACGTTATGCTTCAGCTGTGTGTAGTCGACGCTTACTTATAAGTGAGCGTGCGCTTTTTTGTTGTTTAAGGGGAATGCGCACATTTCTGTTTTGCTGTGGTTCAATTGGAGATGCCATTTGTGGAATCATGGAGTTGCCATCTGTGCACTACGTCCTGATGTAGTGCCATCTTACAGCTTACGAGGGTGTATCCTTGATAAACCAGCGCTTGATCATCCGCATACTGGAAGATCTTTGATTGGGTTTCTGGAATATCCGTTACATAGATATTAAAAAGCACCGGCGCAAGGACTCTGCCTTGAGGCAGGCCACTAGCGACTTCACGCAATTTACTCGTTTTATCGCCCAAGAATACCTGGCAGAACCTGTTAGAGACCATGTTATTTAGGAGCTTTGTCAGTTTAGAGCAGGGGACAGCCTTCACAAATTTCATCAGGAGACCTTTCCGTCAAACGGTGTCATAGGCCGCCGTCAGGTCAACGAATATTACACTTTTATCTGTAAAAGCTTTAGTTATTGCTCGTTTTCAATACCATTTACGTTTATCTTGAAATTAGCAGTATTAATTTTATTTTAAAGACAAGAAAAATGTATTTACTTAAGTAATATGAACATGATATTTGCTTTATTATATGAATGTAAACTTTTTAATAAGGATTATTCCGCCACGATTTAATTAAAATGGAAAATATGGGAAATTTTTTATAGGGAATATTTCACAATCAAGTTAAAACAATGGTAAATTTTTATATTCACACAATTCAAAATATCTTTAAATACCAAATTTGTATTGTCGGTAACTTTTAATTAGTAATAATTAGAAATTCAGAACCATATAAAATGTTTTAAATATTTGTTGCTGCGCTACTGGAGGAACGAAAATGCATATCACACTATCAAGGTCAAAAGAGAATATCTTTTCAATGTCAGAGAGACGATGATCCCACTAGATTACAATTCTACTAAATGGTTAGAAAAAAAGCACTTTTGAAAGTGTCACGTTCTTTTTGTTCGAAACAGACATTCTTTTGTTGAGAATATTTACAACAGAAAATGACTCGACTGGAAACTTTCAAGTTGGTTTAAATTTCTATTTATACGTCGCTTCCTCATCAAAAGTCACTCTCTATCGAGTATCAATGCGCGTGGGATATTTTACGTCAGTGTGTGGTACTTACAATTTCTGAATGAATATACGAACGTATGTTGCCTAATCTGGTTTATTAAAGACTTGATAAATCGTTATCAACACCTACAACAACAAATGTTTACATTAATTATTCGGTTTAGTGGCTAGCTTTTTTTTTATGGCTAGCTAAAATGTTGTTACTTACCTTTAGCCAGGTACATCTAAGAGAAGATATTTCTAGAGATGAGCAATTTGAGTGTTTTTTTAAAAAATGGTTTAATAAAAAAATAAACTTAGATAAATACGTTGATAAAATTGTTTACCCTGATATAGAGATTTCAACTCCTCCATCGTATTAAAATATATTATATATGTTAGCAGCAGCTATAACAGCAATAAGTTTAATATGTTGCCTCCACACTTTCGAATTGGCACTAGGTGAACAAACTTAAGTGAACAGTCAAGGGACACCACCACAAAACATGAAAATATTTTTGTTATTGTAAGCTTTACGTAGCAATACAATATATTGAGTGTCCAGTGCCGCCATAAGTCTAGAGATTGCCACTATTCTACATGTACCTGTCGTACCGGTGGCCAGGACCACTCTAACAAGGATCTGGACGAATTTGTATAAGATCGAGTCAGACCAAAATATTCAACGTGTTTACTGGACAGATAGTTTCTAGTGGACCACAGGTAGAGCAAAAAGGAAGCTCTTCTACGGAAACTCACGTTTCCTTCATTATTATATTTTAATTTAACCTTGCGCGCTTTTTTAAATAAGGCCAATTCGAACTGCCACAACTAGTAAAACATCCGTATGACTCATCAAATACAAATAGTTGAATATAACATTAAAAACGTTAACGTCAAATGTTATTTAGCGTTTTTTTTGCGCTAGATGGCATTGTATCACAAAACCGATCGATTTGACATGTGTAAAATTTTGATTGAGTTTGAGGAATTTCAGCCAGTACGTATAAAAATACCCGACACAAACTTTTACAACTTGACTGAGATGTATTGGCTTATCCATTGGACTCCCCCGATTTTGCTTTTCTCTCCTACTACCATTTATTTAAATCGCTTTAAAACAGCTTAGATAGTAAAAACTTTACTTCCTTGTAATACTTGAAAAATCAACTCGATCAGTTCTTTGGTGAGAAATATTAGAATTTCTATGAGCGGACGTGAGCTTCTATCAGCGAACAAAAAATGGAACGAACTTTTGCATCAACCCAATATTGACAGTGGAATTTTGAGCTGCAACATATTCTCAAGAACATCTTAGATAAAATTCCATTCAGTGCGGGAGGGCTCTTAAATAGGTATGTTTTAGGGCTCAATTTGACATAAGCCAGCCATGTATATATTTATATATATATATATATATATATATATATATATATATATATATATATATATATATATATATATATATATATATAAATATATATATATATATATATATATATATATATATATATATATATATATATATATATATATATGTATATGTAAATGAATATTTAACGGTAATGACCATTACAACGCCAAACTTCAAGCGTTACTTCTCTTGACTCTCTTCAGTCTCGACTGGTATGTTTTGCCTTATCCTGTATATTCCCAGGACAACATCCTTATCACGATTATTTATATATATATATATATATATATATATATATATATATATATATATATATATATATATATATATATATAAATATATATATATATATATATATATATATATATATATATATATATATATATATATATAAATATATATATATATATATATATATATATATATATATATATATATATATATATATATATATATATAAATATATATATATATATATATATATATATATATATATATATATATATATATATATATATATATATATATATATATATGTATATGTAAATGAATATTTAACGGTAATGACCATTACAACGCCAAACTTCAAGCGTTACTTCTCTTGACTCTCTTCAGTCTCGACTGGTATGTTTTGCCTTATCCTGTATATTCCCAGGACAACATCCTTATCACGATTATCGCTTACTCCCATCGTTGCAAAATTCTATG
This sequence comes from Cosmopolites sordidus, assembly GCA_031761425.1. Classification (NCBI taxonomy): domain Eukaryota; kingdom Metazoa; phylum Arthropoda; class Insecta; order Coleoptera; family Curculionidae; genus Cosmopolites; species Cosmopolites sordidus. The sequence goes on along the minus strand of JARFXV010000874.1, from coordinate 160,282 downwards.
AACGGGCAAACATTCATTGATGAGGAGAGTGTTAAAAGACAGCTGGATCAGCTTTTCATCGATAAGCCTCAGCTGTTTCACTGGCGCGGTAAAAAGAAGTTGATGAAAAGATAACAAAAGGTCGGAGATAAACATAGTCAATACGTAATTGATTAGAATTTGTATGTACATGAAATAAATTATAATTCATAACGCCAAAAAGAAATTTAACGGCCTTATCCAGTATATAAGCGAATGATTTGGAGCACACAGCGGCGTTGAATCATTGTTACTAAAAAAATACAAAAATACAACAAACAAGCATACAAAACTGTTTATATCACAAACTTTATGAAGTTTATTCAAATTATTATTAATGGCAAGTTAATTTCTGAACTTCAGTTAATACATACAGAGTCCGAATTATGTATGGACACAGTCAAATATCTCGAGAACGCTTTGAGCTGTCTTAATGAAATTTTGTACACAAACTAACTTTATTTTTTAATGACAACAGTACTTGAATTTGGCATTGTTGGAGAGAGCATTTTTTCTGAATTAAACGAAGTAAATTGTTGATTGATTTGTCCGTTGCTTTGTGATAGTTCATTTTTGAAATCGAATAAAACAATTTTATACTTTGCTATCTACCACTTCTATTTAATTTTATTACATATTGATAACAAAGTATAAAATTGTTTTATATATCAGTATAGACCCTGCTGGATCACTTCTTTTTCTCATGTCCGCCGCTACGTTGGACATTCGCTCTGTTGTCTTTCTAGAATGTAGTCTGTGTCCATCCTCTGTCAGTTTTGGGCCGAGAATTTTCCTCATAATTTTGCGTTCTTGTTTTAGAATGTTTTCTATGCCGCTTTTTGTATGGAGTGTAAGTGTCTCGCTTGCGTATAGTATCTATGGTTTGATCACTGTGTTGTAGTGTCTTATTTTTGCGTGTGTGGATAGGCATTTCTTATTGTAGATATTGTGTGTCTTACCGTATGCCCTCTTCATCTTCTGTAATCAAGTCTTCTGTGCTATCTTCTCTCCTCCTGTGGGTTCGAGGATCTCGCCCAGGTATTTGAAGTGAGTGACCATATTTATTTTGCCATATTTGGTGTTCAAATTTTGGACATATAATTTTGAGTAGAAGAATTCGGTTTTTTGAAAGGAGATTTGTAGGCCGACTTTCTCGGCACATTCCTTGAGGACTTCGATCTGTTTGGTTGCCTTTTTTCATTGTCTGCGAGTATGGCTAGGACGTCTGCGAAGGCTAGGCAAGATATTTCTATGTTGTTTTTGGATCGTCCGAGTCTTATTGGTTTCCAGTATCCTTGATTTTTCAATTATTTTTCCCATTCCCTTATGACTTTGTCCAGGACCAGATTGAAGAAGAGTCCCTACTCTGATAGGAGATGGGTTATCCCTATAACCCATCTACTTGGCGTACTCCAGCTTTAATCAGGAAGGATTCGGAAATTTCTCCTATAAATTTCACTTTAGAGGTTGTGTTGGCCAATGCCTGCTTGATCAGTCGTAGTGTTTTGGGATCGAGCCCTTGTTCTTCTAGGATGTTGAACAGAGATTTTCGGTCGATGCAGTCGTAGGCTATCTTTTAAGTCCACGAAGGTGCAGATGATTGGGACGTTTCTGATAGCTTTGTATTTTAATATTGTTTTTAAGTTAATTATATTTGTTCAGTGCATGAGCGACCAGGGCGAAAGCCTGCCTGGTACTCGCCAATTTTGTGTTCTAATTGTTCTTGTGTTCTCTGGAGAAGGCATGCTGAGAGGATTTTGTAAGTGACTTGTAGTAAGGAGATTCCTCTGTAGTTGTTCACAAATCTTCTGCCAGCCTACTTGTGCAGCGGGTGGATAAGAGCACATTTCCATTCACCGGGTAATTTTTTTTGTTTGCCAGATGTTCGTGATAATTTGCGTAAGTTGCTGCAGTGAATTTGGTCCAAGGTTTTTCTTCTGTGGATTTCTACCTGTGTTGGTAGTGGTGATTCTGAGTGGGTATGGATACAATTTTCCTTCCTAACAATTCTCCTGGTTGGTTAGCGTTAATCTCCCATTCTGCTTTCTGAAGCAAATATTTTGTGGTGTGTATCCACGGATTTCTCCTTCAAAAGTCCTATAAAAGTCTCTTGTGTTATAATTGCGAAAATTCTCCTCTATTCTTGTTGTTCCTTCATGCTCTTCCTCTTCTTAGTTTGCCTAATAACCTCTGCAGTCTCTTTTCTAGTCATGTCAAAAAGCTGTTGACTTTCTAGGGATTTTTTAGTGTTGTACTCCTGAAATGCTCGTTTACGTCGTTGTAATGCACTTTCGCATTCCGGTCCCACCAAGGGTGTTTTGTGTTTTATTTCAATGGGATCAGTTCCTGTGCTTTTTTTGTAATTTTTTTTCTGGAATGTTTCCCATGTATCTGCCTGTTTCTTTTCTCATTCCTCTGTTATGTTGGATTCCTTGATCTTTTTTGAAATTCTCCTTGGGGTGAACTAGACTTTGATTCGTGTTAGGTAGTGGTCTGAGTCAATGTTCGCGCCCCTGTGGACTTGGACATCTGGGATCTCTCTCTGTTATGTGTTTGAGATCGAAACGTGGTCTATCTGGAATCCTCCAATCTATTGTATAGGCGATCTCCATGTCTTCTGTTTTCGTGGAGATTTTCTGAGGGATGTTGACATGACCTTTAATTTATTCTGTTGGCATAGTTCGATGAGTCTTGTGCCGTTCTTGTTGGTAAAATTGTGACCGGCAAATTTGCCTACGATTTTCTGATAGATTTTTTCTCTACCGATTTGTGCGTTAAAATCGCCCAGTAAAATTTTTACCTCATCGTTTGGGACCTTTGCTCCTAAGACCTTTTCTCTAGTGTTGCTCAGAATTTCTCTATAGACTTGGGGTTTTTCTTGTTGTCCCCGTTTGTGGGAACATGTACGTTGATCATGGTATATTTTTTATTGGCGCATTGTATGGGAGTTAATAGAGTTAACTATCCCTTTGTGTACCACAAAGGCCATGCCCAGAAGCAGGGCAGCCCTGGCGATTCGTTTGTTTATCCTAGTTTTGAATATGCGATAATTCCCGTAGTACAGCTTTTCCTCATCCGTGATGCGTGTTTCTTGCACAAGAATCTTGTGCCTGACAAGTTCTGAAGTTAGGTTGTGAAGTTTTCCTGGTTGGATCAGCGTGTTGATGTTGAAGGTGCCAATGTATGTAGGTGTTTTGTGTGGAAATTTGCCGGAAAGCTCCGAATTTTTTAAAATCGTGAAAGTCCAGGTTCCCCAGAAGCCGAGCACCCGGTTGCCGTCTGTCAACGGGTGGATTGGTTACCACCTGAGGTATCATTGATATTACTTGCACGAGTCATAGGTTGTTATAGATTCAGTTTTTCCATTGGGCGGTTAGAAGCAGGGGTCCTGAAGCGTGGTGCAAAGCTACACCCTCTGGGTGAACAGACGCCAACCAGGTTGCCGATGGTTGCCACTGCAGACGCGACCTGGGTTTGTTTTTGCCAGAGCCCTGTTACTTCCTACGACGTGGACGAAGGGTTGGAGCTATATATATATATATATATATATATATATATATATATATATATATATATATATATATATATATATATATATATATATATATATATACAGAATGCGGCAAAAAGTCCTCCCCCATTTGGAACTAACAAAAACCTAACCAACAAAGATGCAAAACAAACCTATATATTTCTGAAAAGCATGTACAACGCAGTTTTAAATTAACATGTTTTAAACATGACATCACTCAAGTGGCGGCCTCCATTGTAGATACATTGATTGAGCCTCTCTCGGTAGCTTTCCATTACACGACGTAGCATTTCAGGGGGAATCATCGCAATTTCTTGGGTTATCGCCTCCTTAAGTGCATTCAAAGTTTGTGGATAACGTTGGTATACCTTCGACTTAAGATAGTCCCACAGAAAGAAGTCGCACGGGGACAAATCTGGAGAACGAGGAGGCCAGGCAATGTCGCCACGCAAAGAGATTACATGTCCAGGAAACAGTTGTCTTAAAATTTCAAGTGAACGACGAGATGTGTGGGCTGTTGCGCCATCTTGCTGGCACCACACATTTTCTTGCCCATGTTGATTATAAAGCTCAGCCAATCTGGGCTGGAGAAAATTCTCCAGTACTGCGCAATAGCGATCAGAAGTGACCGTTGCAGTGACACCATTCTCTTCAAAAAAGTACGAACCCCATACTCCAAATTCGTGAACAGCGCATCATACCAAAACCTTTGAGCTGTGGAGTGGACGTTGGTGAAGTTCTCGAGGATTAATTTCTACCCAGTAATGGAAATTCTGTTTATTGACCATACCTGAAAGGTGGAAATGAGCTTCATCCATAAAGATCAAAACGTTTCCGCGAGGAAGGTTTCGAAGCTGTTGGCACAAACTTCTACGGGTTTCCCAATCCGTTTCAGACAATTCCTGTGTAACTGCAATTTTGTAAGGATGCATTTTGAGATATCAGTGTAGAATTCTGCGAACACTTCGGTCATATAACTGCAGCGCTGCCGCGAGTTTTCGTGCATATCGCCGGGGTGACTGCTCAACCGAAGCTCTGACAGCGGCCACATTTTCCGGTCCTGTTACGGTTCGAGGTCTGCCAGGAGGTTTCTTTTTTAATGCCGAACCTGTCTCCCTGAGGTTTGACACCCAAACACCAATGGTTTTCTTATCAGGAACGGGCTCATGTCGCCCAAGCGCGAAGCGGGTGCGAAATGCCCGCTGCGTCAATATCGGCGAACCGCCATTTCTAATGAACTCCTCGACGACGAATGCGCGGTGCACTCCCAACCAAGCCATGATGCAGACTGGAAACGGCATGTGTGTAGCCGTGCCTCGACGCACTCACAACTACGGCGCCCCCACTCCGATACCAGCTAAGTCCAACTAAAATCGGGGATTCCTTTGAGCCCATACTAATTTCATTCTTTCGCTATGAGCTTTTTTCCTTTCGTCTACCAAGTTGTTCCAGTCTTCCTACATTTTTCTCTCTCGCCAACCTCCCAAACGTTAACTTTGTGTTAGAAACAGTTTCTATCCAGAATTTCACCTTGTGTAATATTTGCTGATCTTAGGTTCTCTTTAATTGCAGCAATCCACTTAATTGTTTATATTTTAGCTCTACTCCTAAAGATGTTTCCCCCAATACGTGTAGTTTTCCTGGCCGCAGGAGTGTATTGATATTTACCGTTCCATAGAAAGTCTTTGTTTTCGGTTTGAGACGTTGGCCAGAGGTCTCCAACTTTTTTGCGTTTTGCGTTTAAGCCCGGACACCCCAGAATCGAAAAGTCCGATTGGACCAGCAACGCTGGCAGATGATTGTTTACCTCCTGGGGTAATTTTGTCATTACTAGAACGCTTCATCTTATATTTGAAAAGAACGCTTCATCTTATATTTGAAATTAAAAGTTTGAACCATGACGGTTTTGCGTTTTGCGTTTAAGCCCGGACACCCCAGAATCGAAAAGTCCGATTGGACCAGCAACGCTGGCAGATGATTGTTTACCTCCTGGGGTAATTTTGTCATTACTAGAACGCTTCATCTTATATTTGAAAAGAACGCTTCATCTTATATTTGAAATTAAAAGTTTGAACCATGACGGTTCAGAGGTTAAGACTGGAAGGATTAGTTCCAGAATTTTAATCTCAGCCGCACCACTGGTGAACAGACGCTGACCACTCAACCTCTTGATACAAGTCAGACGCTAAGTGGATTTAGTTTTTTGGCTTGGTTCGAGGCTGCTTATTTTAAGATATTCACAGCTGTCCATTAATATCTAATAAAACTTTCACTGTCCACCACCTGTTGTCCATCCAGCACCTTAGGCGGAGTATATGTATGATTTTTTTTTAAATAGATTTTAAAAAATGTCTGAAAGGTGTTTCGGTCTGTTTGGGGATAAATATATTTTTCATTTAGTAGACTATAAAACAACGGATTGCAGATGAAGTATTTGATTACACTTGACAATTTGAACGTCAATTTGCAAATTTGAAATTGAAAAGCACATCCGAATAAAAACGGGGAAAAGATTGAATGAAATAGGCAGCATTGAAAGTAGTCCAAAATTAGGAAAGCAAAAAATAAAAACTAATGACAAAAATTCGTTGAATATTTTAATTGATGTAGGATTGGATTGCTTGGATTTCAATTATGCGACAAGAAAAAACAATGAAAATATACCCAAAGAGTGGCAAACATTTCCTGATGTTTGTGTGCAAAATTTCATTAAGACATCTCAAAGCGTTCTCGAGATATGTGACCGTTTCCATACATAATACCGACCCTGTACTAGAGTTGTTGGAAAAGTTTTCGACCTAACACAGAGATGACTCAAGTATGACTAAATGACAATGATATTTGTCTGGTATCATTCATTAGATGGGGTATTGTGGACTTTTAGACACGTGGGTTTAGTTGCTGGTTTGTGGCGATAGAATAGGGCAAACAAATTTAGATTTTTTTCGGAAAAATTATATATATATATATATATATATATATATATATATATATATATATATATATATATATATATATATATATATATATATATATAATTATATATATATATAATATATATTATATATATATATATATATATATATATATATATATATATATATATATATATATATATATATATATATAAAACCAGCTGTTATATAATATTTTGTTGGAAAGGGTTGAACACCGACCGACATATAGAAGGAGTTAAACTCCAGTTTAAAGCATTTTTCCTTTCGTTTTCAACGGTAATTCATCCATTGAAGATGATGAATGCTCGGGATGATGGACATCCTCAATGTCCTATTAAATGACACCCGACTGAAGGTACGCGAACTTACTTATATTGTAAGTATCTCAACAGATCATGTCCGTTACATTTTACCCGATCTTTTAAAAATGAAATACTGTTTCGCTTGATGAACACTTCTCAAAAGTGATTTGACTCAATGATATCAATTAGAACCCAATCCAATAGAATTTGTGTAGAACCACTTTCAGTGGTTTAGTTTGCGTATATTAGGTTTGTAAATAAAATAATGATACTGGTGACGTAGCGTTCATCTGCTAACACTGATGGATTCTTCTTTAAAGGGGAGGTAGGCAAACATTTGAAGTATCTTCAGTACGAGTTCGTGAACCGAAGTTTGCTAGAGCCTTCTTAAATTGAGTTACAACAATTCAAATTTAGTTTCATACTCTGGAACATAAATCAAGACACACTTCCCTCCCGATGTTCGCTTGATTCTACGAAAGTTTGTTGGAACCATTTTCGCGCAGACTTCACAACAATTCATTGATCAAAATAAACGGTTGTATAAGTCAAATTCAACCCCTCCCCGGTCATTTTGACCGTCAACGATGCTTTGACGATCAAAGCGTACGAGATCCCGAATTCTGTGGACGTTTTCATCACTTGTTACATTCACATTTTCATCGCTTCTTTCAGTAGAAGACCTTCCGCTGCAAGGTTCATCTTCAATCGAGTATCGGTTTTCTGAAAATCTCTTAAGCCACCTGAAAACCTGGGCCTTTGACAAAACACTGTTTCCATAGACCTCTTGTTTGACAAAAGTTTACGTCGCACTGTGCCCGACTCTGGAACGAAACTTGATAGCGCACCGTTGCTCGAAAGTGTTGTAACTCATTTCCAAAACGCACTATAAAAATTCGGTCCATGAAAAGAATTACTACTGACCAACAATTGACCTTAGGAGTACTTGTATTGAAGACGCATCAGATGTTCCCTTTTCAAAAGCACGGCCAATAACGTTGCCAGTTTCCACTAGTCTTAGCAGGGTAGAGCGGGGCTAGTTGATCATATGGGCCAGTTGTGCAATTGAAATATCTCGAAAACTAAGCAACCTACAACAAAAGTGTAAATGGCGAAAAGAAGGGGTTATGGAAGGGGAACTACATAGAGAGATCAATTGCTGTCCGGCGCTGAGATAAAATAAGAGAAGGCTTTGTTTTTTTTTTCGGCGTAAAAAAAATTACAGGTCATCATAATTTTTCTACTATACTCGTATAAAAACACTTAATAAGGGCAACGTAAGTATTTAAAGATTACTTAATTATTGTTCTTTCGATTATAGCTGGTTATTTATTTTTAACTCTGTTTTTTTATAACCTAATTTTTGTTTTGTTGCCTCAACTGCACTAGATGTTCATTGTAGAAAATAAAATTTTTGTTTAATACATTAATAACCATCAATTAATTTGTGCATGTGATGATTCTGCACAGTTTACTAATTAAAATTACTTATATTGAAAATTGTATTAATGATTATTATTACATTTTAGAATGCGTACATATAAAAGAAAGACCTCTAAAGGTTTAGCTACTAGTCAACAATTGAGTCATGCAACCAAAGCTGTAGAGGAGAAAAAAATGAGTGTAAATGCTGAAGCCAAATACTTGTATATTAACTTTAAAGAGACTTTAAAGAGATATATTTGTATTAATTGTGATAGCTATATTAGCAATATTCTTGACCTCATAATTATTTACTACTTTAATTTAATATTTATTTGCGTTATAATTATTCTTAAATATATAATTTTAAATATAAAAAGTGTAATAATAATCCAAAATTGGAAAGATTTAATTTTGTTTGATTTTAATTTTATTTTTCTAGAGATATAATAACAATATGAGTATGTAATAATCATAATAAATAAATATTTGCTTGTTGATTACAATTATTTTGTATTCAGATCATTCTATACAGTCATCAAGTCCACTTTAGCCATTTCTTAACTAGCCTCATACCCATGCTCAACTAGCCCCACTCTTAGAGCACATTGCGCAATTTGGAGCGCTCTCGCATTTCCGACAATATCTTTTAAACTTCTACTCGGATCGTTTTTACACCGCTAGACATTTTAGAGATGAATAAATTACGACCTAACAGTGTAAGAATCAATTAAAGCCGATGAATATTCTTAAAGCTTTGGGAGATCAAGCGAAAAGTTGCTCAACTAACCCCGCTCTACCATACTTTGTAAAAACACTTCGCTAACGTAAAAAAGTTTACATATGAATTGATGAGCAAAATATAGGAAATAACTATTTAGATTTCTAATTACATAGAATTACAATATCATCAATATATTTCAATATCACTATATTTCTATATAGTGAGTTTAACATATTGAATTTTTATTGCTTTATTTTATATCCAAACATGATTTAATTATTCTTGATTGTTTATTACTTATGAGTGGTAGGGTAGGAGCTGACGTAATATGTGCGTTTATAAATTACTAAATTACGTCAATAATGAACCTGAAACAGCAATAGGATGGTGGGTGTTGAGATGTAAATAAATGAATAAATCAATCACCGTTATTGTCCTAGAGAGTCTTTGAGAACGATTTTGTCTCTAATTGTAAATATTTATGAAATTTATAAATTCGGCCATTTTTTCTATATGATTTTTGGACCAACATTTGTAGTTAATTAAGTTATTGAATTTATTTTAATTATGTACGATTTTGTATATTTTAAATAAAATGTTTGTATTGTACTTTACTTACCATAATTATTAGTATTTTAATTTGGATTATGTCTACTCAACAATTACATACTACTACTATACATCCAAGGCAGTTTTGTTAGGTGCACTGCGGGTCAAAATATTAGACAGGGTTGAACAATTGTGTTTTAATACCTTTCAAAAAAACTGTAGCAAAATAAATGTTTTCTTATCTTAAGTTGAACTGAAGACGTTTCTTAAAAGTCTCTAAAAAAATAATGCAAGATTTTGTATGCGCCAAAATGTTAGACGCACCCTCAGTTTTATAGGAAAGAGGAAAGTTAACAAGAGAAAAACATAAACAAACAACATTTTAATATTTTGTGGTATTTTCATCATGTTTTATTAAATCAAAAATTATTTTTGGTAATGAATCATACAACTATTTTACTGTTTGTTGTGGAATTTCTTCCCAGGAAGCCTGAATATCACTTTTTAAATCTTCTATATTTGTAAAATTTCTTGATTCACTAGAAACTGGTCTGAAAGTATCTCCGAAACATTTTCGATGGTTTGGAAATCTGGAGAAACAGCAGGCCAACCCATGTTTGAAATATTATTTCACAAGTCCGTTAAAATGTTTGCTAAATTAACAGACCCTTTATCTTGTTGAAACTGGCGAAACTTGACTCATATCATTAAAAAATAACTTTCGTGGTTCTTATAAATTTTTAGATCTTTGAATATTAACTCGATAAGAAAGAAACATAAAGTTACCTTTTTTTGTATCCAATACTCGCCCAAACAATAATACTTCCTCATCCCACTTACTGTCCCGATAAGTTTCTTGAGGTCATGAAAATTAAAGGAGAATTGTTTTTTTCGTCAGAAAAAATTATTTCCTTCCACTACTCAGTCCATGATATTATCTCTTCAGCGAAAGCCATTCGGGCTAATTTGTGACGAAGATTTAACGCAGGTCTCCTTTTAGAATATTTTCACACGTTTTAATAATTTTTAAACATTCGTAACTGTTGTTTGCGCTTTATTAATAGGTGTTTCAGTTAATAATGTCGATTTGCTAAGAAATTGCGATAAAAATACATTTGTTGGTATAGAGTGATGACGTCTATAGTGTTTTAGAGGATAAATATATGCCATCAAAAGTCAGTTCGTTATTAATTGTCATTGTGAAAAAAACATAGTTTTTCATAGCTTTGATTATGTCGAGTTATGTACCAGAAAAAAACGTTTTCGGGGAAGTTATTTGAAGAGAACGGCTTCTGAAAGTTATCGATTATTGGTTGAAGCTTATGGTGAACATACTCTCACTATCAATTCAATTAAACGTACTCTCAACTCAATTATTTTGTCCCTGTTTTGTAACTGAACCGCGCTCTTCATTGGAGTTTATGTTTTCTAAAATTTCTAACCATTTTTTAATTGAAGTGAGGGTTTTAATCCCTATTTTGTAACTGGAACGCGTTCTCCATTGGAGTCTATATATTCTAAAATTTCTAATTGAAGTGAGGGCTTTCGTCTAGGTTGCAACCGTCATTTATTCTTCAGTTTAAACTGGGTCAAAAAATCAGGCTCTTCAATGTTTTGCTCACACATTTCCATGAGCCCATCAACTGGCAGCTTCTGATTATGTAAATTCGGTTCGCATTATTCACAATTCAGATTATATGAAGCAGTTTTTATAGTGCCTCGCCATCCACTTCAAAATTTTATTGTTTTACTTTAAATGTTTTGACGATAGAAAGGTTTTTTCTTCGCGCGCCATAAAAGTCCTTTTAGGCATCTTCCAGAATAATCCAGTCTCATCCACATTGAATACGGTTTGGCTGCTATAGCCACTTTCTTCTACCATAGCCTTGAGTTTCTCAGGATAGAGAGACGTAGCCTGTTTATTAGCACTTCTATTCTATGCCAGTTACAGCGACGTTTGAATCGGCTGAACCACCCGTTACTAGCATTAAATATTTAGGGGGGAGGGTGTGCCGCCTGATTCAAAAATCGCGTAACTCGGGGTATTAATGTATTCTGATTCTGATTCTGATCCTGTTTCTGATTCTGAGTCTGATCAAAGCCTATTAAAGTTTTGCAGACCGTTTTACATACAGAATAATAAAACATCACAAAGAACAATAAAACTTAATTATACTGATTTTTTATATTTCTATTTTGTGGTTAACATTTTGACGCGGTTTTAACATATTTGGCCCATTAATATAATATGGTCACTCCATTTACATAAACCAAATTATTTTATAAGAATAAGTCCTGTGGTAATCTTCGTTGAAGTTTATAATGGATACATTCATTTTCGTATTCGTCTATGCTAGGGCATTGTTCTAATTCCTTGTGAAAAATTATAGTTAGCTTTTTAATATATCCTAACACTGTCAGCAATCCTAGTTCCTGTTGTAACCGGCGATTTGTAATATACCATTTCGAGTTCACGTTACTATTCATCATATTTTGTAAATTCAATTTTAATTTAATGTATTTCGTTTTTAAAGTTGAGTTTCTAGTAATAAGTGGATAGCATAGCATCTTTTTACATGTTATTTGTATTTATATTAATTCAAGAAAAAAATTATATGCGTAGTGAATATATATTTAACCAGTTCATTTATCATAGTTGACTATGAAATTCCCTTTGTTACCCCAATCCGTGATGGAGCTAGAGTTTAGATGTTTCATCTTCGAGATCCTGCCTCTTGGTCAATATTATTGTGTTATCGGCAAATACGTTAAATTACTACATTATATTATATATGTATGTATTGTTTTTTTTTGGAATTTTCGGTCAATGGTATTCATAAAATTATTTGTTTGTACCATTTTATTAACGTTTCGGTTTACAATGACAACGTTAGCTGGTACGTATTAAAATATAAATTTATACTGTTTATAAAAATAATATATATTGTACAATTGCAATTGTTCTGAAGATGGTTTAATAAAATAAACCGAAACATTAATAAAATAGTAAAAAAAATAATTTTATTAATACAATTGACGGTAAATCACACACACATACATATGGATTACTAAATTCCGAATTTAAATTGTATCGATCTGAAGATGTGGTTCCAACAGGATGGCTGTTGAAACGTGTCATATAGCCAAACCAACAATCAATTTATTAAAGGAACAATTCGTTAATTCTGTTAATTGACCACGAAGGTCAGATGATCTGATACCTTTAGATTATTTTCTCTGGAATTATGTTAAATATTTGATATATGCCATTAATCCAGCAACTATTGATGTCTTGGAAACTAATATAACTCGGACAATTGCGGATATAAGACCCCAATTACTTGAAAAAGTGGTCGGAAATTGAATTGACAGAATGCGTTTTGTCAGAAGTAACCGCGGCGGACATTTGTTATAGTATAAGGACGAAATATAACAACATATGTCTTTATATAAATATAAACATAAATAATATTATTTATCCTTAAGGATTAGATAGGGATAAATTCAATTATTACGATTACTACCACTTCAACGAATACCAAGGATAAATGCTATTACTTTGTAAGGGTATGGTTAAGATATATGGATGATATTTTTGCAATTTTCAACACAAAAAATGAATATTTAGTATAGTGGCAAATATCGTTGAGTTTAGTTTTACATTTGAATTATCATGAATAAATTCTGAATTATATAACAATAGGGATCGACATAATTTCTAGCCTCATTATACAAAATTGTTGACAACAAAATATGTCAACAATCACAAGCAGCCACACCTTGCCTAGATCAGATAGTGGTATCGATCCAACTATTCTGGCTAACTGTTTGTGTCGGTTCAGCATCAAGATACGCGGACCAGCCAACCATTTTCTATTCGAGCCGGACAAATCCGGGTTCACGTGCCGACGATTCAGACGTTCACCGCCGCAACCGACAACGACGTCCTCACCGGCTTCCTTGTTGGCGGTCCTGCGATCTCGCATTAGTTACAAGGTTAATGCAGGCAGAATTTTCAATTTTAATTGGTTGTACGTATGTTAATATGTCGTCATTGATATCGCGCCGAACAATGGACCACATTGTCTAGAAGGCGATTTTATTGTTAGCCGGAAGTGTGTAGAAGTAATTGTACAGGGCGGTCCGAGTTATTAGCTATATGCAGTTGAAATATTACGTCCCAGTTTTTTTGAGAAAAGTTGAATAAAAAATCTAGTTACTAAAAATTACATTTTTCAATATAGAATGTTCCATTCTGTTCGGTGACCTTTCAACATATTTCCGGTAGTCGCATAATATCGCATTATTAGAAGTTCTGACATTTGTAAAAAAATTTGAATTGATCGAAGTGATTTTCAAATCTTCTAAGAAAATAAAATTTATACCATTTTAGCTGTTTTGATCGATCTAAATAAATTATAATTGGAGGCTGCAAGGTCGGGAGAATATGGTGAATGGCCCACATGATGGAACATCCCAGTTAGGTTGGAAAAGTTTATGTTGGGTAGCCAAAGACACGTGTGATCTAGCATTGTCTCGATGGAAGCGGTTAAGTTTGACAAATAACTGTTGTCTGAAATTGAAACTGTTTCTAAACAAACCATCCAGGAATTAGTCACAAAGTTTTAAATCTCATAGTCCAATATACAACGGCAAATGGACTTTTGTCCAAATTAGACAGAGATTCTTTTGGAAAGTGTATTTCTATATACACTAAGTATATATATATATATATATATATATATATATATATATATATATATATATATATATATATATATATAAAAGTATATATTCTAAATATACACTACAAGCTACAAGTATATTTTATACAGCAATCCACATAAGAAAAAACAATGATTAACATCGGGACAAACACCTTTGTCAGGAATTATTCTCTATGAGGCTCTGAATCGCAATGAAATCATAAATGCTGAATATTATTGTGCTCAGCTTGATGGATTAAACATGGCTTTGATTCAAAAACGCCCAAAACTGATTAATCGAAATGAAATGATGATATTCTACAGCATGACAACATAGTGCCAGAATCACTCAAGAAAAGAGTTAGGCTGGGAAGTATTTCGTAACCCACCATATTCTGTTGATACTGCACATTTTATTTGTGAAAAAAATTTCCAACTGTGACAGATGGCAGAACTGTACTCGAAGAATATTTTACTTCAAAATCACCCTCATTTTACAAAAAGGGAATAGCTAAATTGCTAAAGCTAACAGCTAACAGTTAAAGTTTGTCAGGGAGATGAGCGAAGATTGTCAACAACGATGAAGATTATATTGTAGATTAAAAATTTATTAGCTGTTAAAATTATGTACAGTATCAAAAAACGACATCATTTATAGATATCACTAATAAATATTATTTTCAAATTATGTTAAATTACAGTTTGTCCTGCAGATGTTATTACTTCAAATACACAAAAGGAAATCGCTTTTGTATTGATTTATTACTGGGTATGAAAAATGTATTTACGGCAATAATCCTAATTGAAAACCATTGCCCATTTCAATCAATAAATTCATTGAAGTAACGCAAGTAATACTTTCATATTTCATCAGACTAAAAATGGATAGTATACTATTAACTAGCTTTATAGCTATATGGTCATAGTATGAAACAAGGTAAAACAATGGATGTAGATCGTTAATGTCAATAGTAAATTAACTTCAACAAAATGAACATAACGTTCCAAAAGACACAGGAATCAAAATATAGTTGGAATGATTTGCTACTTCTCATTCTTATTGGGAATAGCAAAAATTTTATCAGTCAATGAATTAAGCGAATTGCTTTTATAGCATAATTAATATCTTAGTAATAATGGTAATGGTAATAATAATGCTTGATTGACTAACAGGCTCCCACATAGAGGAAATACAAGAACCGTAACACAAACAGGAGACAAAAACATTTGGCCAGAACATTAAGACTATAAAAAAAAAATACCAAAGATGAAAATGGTAGGCCACATTTTATGATTGCAGTCCAGCTACGGACTACAAACCACCGTCCAAAATCTACACACAAAAGAACACCTAAGTTAAGATCTATAAAAAACTCATTCGGCCATTAGTCACTTAAGGCTGCGCAACAAGGGCCCTCATAAAGAAAGCAGAAGCGGTCCATACAGTATTTTAAAGAAGACTATTAGAAGAATATTTAGTGCTGTGAACGATAACGAAATTTGAAAGATCGCGAATAACTTCGAATTCAAGCAATTATACAAAAATCTGGATATTGTAGACTATGTGAAGTCCAGCGAATCAGATATATCAGACACGTGACGAGAATGCCCGAAATCCGAATATCAAAAAGAATGATGAATAGACAAACAGGAGGTAACACAAGGGGAGGTAGACCAAAGACACGGTAGCAGGACAATGTAAGGAGGATGCTGAAAAACTAAAGAAAGTTGGAAAGTTGCAGTGTTCAGCAACGGGTGCAAATTGTTAATCTTTAGTATCAAAATGAGTGCTAAGTTCAAGCTCAGTTCTGTGCGCTACGTGGTTTTTACGGTGTACACAATCCTCCTGTTCAGTCGACTATTCGTCGTTTGGTGGACGAATTAACTGGTTCAGTAAACAAGTAAACAATACCCATCGCCGAAACATGAGGTCTGCAGAAAACATTGCTTCAGTGAACGAGAGTGTGTAGGATAACCCAAAGCAGTCAATTCTTCGTTGCGCCCCAGAGGAACTTGACCTCTCGCAGACATCAATTTGGCGAATTTTGCTTCGGGGCTTGGGCGCGCACCCTTACAAAATTCAATTGACCCAGAAACTGAAGCTAAACGACCATAGGCAGCGTCGAGCATTCGTTAACTGAGCTTTGGAGCAGTTGGAAGTTGACCCTGATTTCGGACGGAAAATCATCTTCAACAACAAGGACCTTTTTTGATGAATGAACAAGGACCTTTTTTGATGAATGGATATGTCAACAAGCAAAATTATCGCATTTAGGGAGATAACAATCCACATGAGACCCATCAGTTGCAAATGTATCCAGAACAAGTTACTGTTTAGTGTGGATGTTGGTCCGGCAGGGTCCGTACTTCTTCCAAAATGAAGCTGGCGCCCCCATAACTGTCACCGACAAGAGATATAGTCGATGATAACGAATTTTTTGTGGACTAAATTGGGTCTTTAAATTGGGACTAAGATATGGGTCTCAACATATGGTTCCAACAAGACGGTGCTACGTACCACACAGCGCATGCAACAACAGATCGTGTGATTTAAGTACATTAGACTTTTTCTTGTGAGGCTACGTTAACCATTATGCGGTTGAATCATCGAAAATTGGACCTCTCGGATACCCGCCGCCCAGCGAAGCCGCGGCGGCAATTTGGCTGATATCATATTCTATTCATAAAGTAGTCGAATACTCTTTCAAATAATAAAAATGATGATATTTCATACACAACTTGTTTTATTTACATTTAAATTTTGATCGCCCTTAATGGAAAACCCTATATAAGCAATATTTAATTAATAACTAAACTTAACTAAAATATGTAATAAAATTATATATAAAGAGCATTTTGATATGTAGCTGATATAAAGTAGTATGATATAAAGAGCACACACTATAACGGCATATAACGGCATTATACATTATAACGGCAGCAGGTACTAGACAGTGGAGGCAAGGTTGGTATTTAACTTGGTGGTAAGGTTGGTACGTGACCTGAATTTTGGCGATGTACCCTGTATAAATTCCCATTAAAGAAAAATGTTAATATTTCATTTCAAAACAATTAATAAAGGTAAAATTTTAAACACTAAACTTTTGAAAAATATATATTATATAGTTTTAAAAAGAAATTTACGAATCAACATATTTAAGCTTAAATAAAGTCATTACTTATTTAATATATAATACTTATATTATATCCATTTTTAGTTCTTTAAAACGATTTCATGAAATTTAATAACCATGCCTTTAAACTCATTTTTTAACTAACAAGAAAGGAACAGATATAAATAAAAGATCTTCCAGTTATAATTCATCACTTTATTTATTCATTACTGAATTCCAAGAATATATTTATAAATACTTGTTTATGGCGAAAAGGCCTAAGTAAATACAAAAGAAATGCCTTTATTATTCTTTAATGTCTCAGCCCTAAATCAACAACACTTTATGTAGTCTTCCAAAAGCTGTAAATGCACAAAGCTTCCCACGACGCTCAGCCATGAAACCACCAGGTTTTTGCTGCAAAAAATAAAAGAAAAAACATTTATATTATAGCTGTATGGAGCTTTTATAAAAAAAATTAAAATTAATGCTAAGCTCATTGAATGTTATAGAGGTTATTACATTGAATATATTAGTAAGATTAACAGTTTATATAGTTTCTAGTATACTGAATACCTGATATGAGGTCGCTATTTAAGTTTTGAGATACTATTTAATCATTAGTCTTTTAAAATAATCGGTTAAAATATATTAAGCCATTTAATTTATGGTATACATGCCGTTGTGTGACGCTTGAATAATCACGAAGTGTATAAATAAAGTAATAAGAAAAGTCTGTTGACTGCCCCTTTGTAGGGAGGCAGGCGAGCATCTGATGCATATTCAGTTTGAGTTTAACTCCCTAGAGTAACTTGCTGGTCAATAACAATTCTTTTCGTTAGCCGGATTTTTTTTAGTGCGTTCTGAAAACATCATAACCAAATTTTCATTCATCATATTTGCAGACTTTCTTGAAAGACAAATGCAGATTTTCTTGTCGAAAAGGAAATCTGCCCAAACATGGTTCTAAAAATTCTTCGCAAGATCAAAAGAACAACATGAGCGAAACATGTAATGACTTTTTGGGGCGGATTGAAACTGACCTCCATTTTCTGGAACGTGTTGGTGTACTCCAATCTCACCATGGACAGAAAAAACCAAAATGAGCAAGTCAAAGATCAAACGAATGCTGATTTAAGGTATGCGTTAAGATCATAAGGAATAAGGTTTAAGGATCATAAGAACTGTGTGCCAAGAGGCCATACGGTAAACCAGCATTTGTACCGAGATTTTCTTGAAATACTTCGAAAAAGTGTCATTCGTGTGAGATCGAATATTAAAAACACACAGCGATTTCTTCTTGCCACACAGCGATTTCAATTAACTAGTAACTTTGGCAACTAAAACATCACTGGAGCCCCACAGTCCCCTTATGGACCAGATTTGAGTCCTTTTGACTTTTTTTCCAAGATTGGAAGTTCACTTGAAATTTGAATTGGGGTTCACCATTTTGGGACACTGGAGAAAATTAAAAAGGCTGTAACCGACCAGCTGAAGCCTATTCCAGTATACGAGTTCCAACACTCCTATAAAAAGTAAACAAGCCATCCCCAGCCGCTGTATGACTTTCCAAGGTAACTAGTTTGAAGGAGACGATGTAGAATTATAATTTCAATTAATTTAAATATTATAAAAAATCCGTCTCGTTACATTATTTATTTACACACCTCGGATGTCATATTATTTATTATTTATTGTTAAACCATTAAAATAACCCTGCACTCAATAATAATTACTCGACAAAACGATTAACAATAAAGAAAATTATCTGTTACGGGAAACAGATGTTCTTAGAACAATGAACATCAGCTGCGTTCGTTAGCTGACATTATGGGGAGTAATCAAAAACTTTCTGGTTTAACAAAAAAAAAATCACTTTTAAAGCTACTGTTATTTTTCAATATTATTTCTCATAATTTCATTCATTTTCCAAGGCTCTGATATGGGTTTTCGAAAGGTTCCCATAGAGTTTTTTGAAAGAAAGAGAATTTTATAATTAAATCGGCATCGGCAGCAGAGGCCATTTAGCGGCGAAAAATGAAGTTATACACAATAATAAGACAAAACAGATATAAGACAAAAAATATATAGTAGAACGTAATGCTGTGTAAAATAATTTTAATAAATGGTAAATAAATAAAATGAAAAATGAGTATGTGATAATGAAATGAATATAAATTATATACCAATAAAATTGTAGATTGATGAATATTTAAATAAATAAATAAAGGACTATTCCTACAATAAGAGGGAATAGCATGCATTTCCTGAGATAACAGTCCAGTTAGGAAGAAACATTTTTTTTTAATGTAGGCAAATGAGTGCTATAGGACGTTAAGAATAGTCATAGAGAGATAAAGATTAAATTCATAGAGATTCGAATTCAAAGGTTATATATATAGGATAGAGGATTTAAATTTTTGTTAGATATCATATTTCCTTTAAGAAAGAGAACGTATTCACCCTTTTTCCGAAATGAATATTGGTTTTTAGATCATTATTAAAGTAAAAACGATGTCTTACAGGAATAAGAGAAGGGTATTCGGCAATAAGATGTTTAACTGTTAAAACGTTAAACTGTTGCTCGTTATCTGGCATCTTTATGGGCGATAATCAAATACGTTCTGGTTTAACAATAAAAAACAAAATTTGACTTTTAAACTTAAACTGGTACTTATCCGAGGTTCGACGGACAACGAACGGTGCCTCACAGTTTGTCTGTCGCGGTCGTTTACCACAGGATGGCACAGTTGCATGTGATTACAGCAGCCATTTGACGTGGCCGATTTATATGGTCATGGTCATTTAGTCGTTCCCTTCATCCGTTCTCCAGGCGTTCAGCTTGAGCCCAGCTGATGACGGCTAAATGCCAGAAACCGGTCCTGGGAGACGCTTGCTGGCGCTTTGGATGGCAGATGGGGAACGACAAAGCACCAACGTGGTGTGCGGGTGCATTTTGTTTGTATTTAATATCTCTCTCCACGAGCCCACTTCATCATTATTTTTTATTATATATATATATATATATATATATATATATATATATATATATATATATATATATATATATATATATATATATATATAGCTCATTCATGGAAACAAAGGTTGCACGTCATCAATCTAGAGAAATCTATTGCCAATTTAAATCCATAAGAAAGAAAAAATTATTTAAAGTTCAAAGCACTCTCTTTCCTTCTTCCTCTAATCCTATTAGAATAGGATAAAAATACGGTGAGCCGGCGTATTACATTCTGTGAATTCGCTGTCAAGATAACATTTAGGTTTGTAGTTCTGGACAGTGTTGCCGACCTTACACAACTTTTTCATAAAATCTGTCATTTTCATATTTTGATCATTTTTGAGTTGTGCCTTCAAACGTTTCTGAATTATTTTTAGTGTATTATTTGCTGTTTTACCTATTTTCTGGTTGTTTCTTTTTTTGTGAGTTCTGTAGTAAAAAATCTGCGATTATAATTGCAAAAAAATGCCAAAACCGTTAAGCGGTTAGTGTAATCAGCTTGTCTCGTCACTTATCAGTTATTTTGAACAGGAACGAGATGATGGGGCTCCTCTTTTAGCATTAAACGCTGTGAGAGAGGTATGTATTAATAACTTAGTAGGTCTCATGGTTAAGTGCAGTTCTTTTAGCGAGTTTCAGCTGCACTAAATATTAGTACTGGTACAGTACAGTACAGCACCTTTTGAAAACACTTTGTTGAAAAGTGAACTGCTGCAAATCGTTCTTCGATGAGCAGTAATTGCAGATCATATGGCTGAAGAGTATGGTCCCAATAAAGAGTATGGAACCCAAGGTCTTCGACACTTGAATGCAAATTTTCTCTCAAAATATCTGGGAAAATATGTTAATCCATGATTCCTTCTATAAATTTAAGTTTTCTAACGCCAGTTAAGTTCATACATAACTCCACCTCCACCATACTTGAAAATAGGACATTTTTCAATTTCGTTTACTCATTTTTTTCTTCGCACCTTCAAGTTAACGTTAGCTATAAAAATATTGAACTTTCATTCGTCGCTGAAAATCACACGTTCCCAAAAGGTGTGAGGCTTATCTAGTTATGATTTGGTGAAAACTAGTCTTTTACACCTATTAAATTTTGAAAAATTGCACAGTGGGCTCAAGGAGAATATTAAAAATATTCAAAAATCAAGGACATTTTTTTCCAGCGTTGGAATTTCCATTCTGGGTAATAAAACGAAAATATATCTGTGCACATTCACTAACAAAACTAAACGTAAAAAAAAAAGTGTAAGATTTTTAATATATGTGTCAATATTTGTTGAAAATAATAAACAAAATTATGTACACAGACTTATTTTGAATAGAGAAACTTAATGTAAATTAGATTACCATCTAATCCTTATATTTATCATTTTACCTGCTTGTTGTTTTATGTTATGGGTGTGACTTTTAACATATACAAGCTCATTGTTGACCATTATAATGTTATAAAAATTATATCCCCTTCTTTAATTAAAAGAAAAGGCCTCCCATTAAAAATTGAAATTGAAAAGGCCTCCCATCAACTTACGTATATTAGAGTAAATTAATTCAAAAAGCACCGCCCACAGTTGAATTGTTAACTGAAATTATCAACTTCTAGGTACAATTGTTTTATTGATTTTTCTGGGTATAGAGAACTATATCTAACTGTTACATGCTTTGTTTTTTCGATTTCTTGAAAACATCCGAATATTCCGAAGGCTAAGAGACACACAAATGCATTGAATATTGCTGGAAACTATTAGGTAGAAACGTAAACTGTTTCTCAAAAATAACAATAATCTTAACAACTTGTTTTATTACATCTTAAAATGACAGTGTGACCTGTTTGATATCAATAAAATGAACTGTAAATATATTTTTATTTATACATACATATACATACATATACATACATATACATACATATACATACATATATATTCATATATACATATATATATATATATATATATATATATATATATATATATATATATATATATATATATATATATATATATATTTGTCCGTCCGGAGTCACACCGTGCGTGTCTCTATTAAACGGAGTGTAAGGAAAAGTATTTTCGTAAATTTAAACAACGATTCTTTACAGTTTTTAAACAAAAAGTTTCCTTCAAAGATGTATTTAAAATGCCGAAAACAGGTGTGAAGACAGGTTTAATTTTCTTAACAATGGCCAGGTCGGTTTTCGTATTTTACACGATCTATCAGAATTCAGTTTTTGTTTCTAAGGTATTATTTGAAAATAAAATATAATATTTTTATAGGAATTTATACCATACGTTTGAGCGTAAATTTGGTTTGTTTTGTTACAATAAAAAAGAAAAATATACACTTTATTGTCGCTTAATATCAAAGTAGAATTGAACCTCACGTTTTAAACGATTCACGTCACATTGAGAAACACATGATTAATTGTTTTAATAAA